>JASDQU010739859.1:90734-115463 GCA_032191745.1 Picea mariana
AATGCAATAAAGCAAACTGAGACAAGACTGTGAACCAGCAAGACTCAGACAGGATCCAAAAAGCCCCCTGAGAATGACAGGGAAGAGGAGGACTGCCTCTCAATCTCTCTGACCCCTACACGCTACTGAAACCTCTACAGCTAGCGTTCAAACGCGTGCTGTAAGAGATTAGGGCGCGGGTACACATGTGCAGGCCTTCTATAAGCCGCGTGTACCTCTGTGTGTCTCGATAATTACCGTCAGGCAACAGTCAAGGAAAAAATGGTATAAAGAACCAGGTTCCCTGCTGGCTCTGACCTAACAGAAAACAGAAAAACAAAGAAACAAAAAATCTAATCCTTTAAAATACCCAAAAACCTCAACTAAATCCGGAAACCCTAAAAAGTATATCCCCAGTATGGTTGCCAATTCTGTTGTTGGGAAATATACCCTATGGACTAGCAAACTAGGGTCAGACTTGCATGCATATTTCGACCGTAAAGAAATTACTTTTGACCTACCACCCAAAACTTAAACCCCTCTTTCACA
Source organism: Picea mariana (assembly GCA_032191745.1). Taxonomy (NCBI): domain Eukaryota; kingdom Viridiplantae; phylum Streptophyta; class Pinopsida; order Pinales; family Pinaceae; genus Picea; species Picea mariana. The sequence goes on from JASDQU010739859.1 coordinate 91,263, forward strand.
ATACATGCATGGAAAGAAACTACTAACCTTTTTACTGATATTTGGTGTAGATCCTCCGTTGCGCTTTGCCCGCTTACTTGCGCTGCTCCTTCCAAAGTTAACCTGCAATCAAGACAAAACACTACGCATGCATGCTACTTTTCTACTTGAGGGTTAGAAGTTAAGCATAAATTATACAAATTGTAGATAACTCATGCATTGGGGCGGGAAAAGTATTCTTTTATTATTTTCAAAATGAATCAACTTACAATCAAAGTCGAGATCGACCACCGCTCCTTGATCCTAATCTTGGGCTCCTCCTCTTCTTTGTCCTCCAACTGCTTTGTGTTAATTCTCCTTAGGCTTGAGGAAAGGATAAAGGGTTGGGACAAATGGATTCGGCAAATGGGCAGAGTTTCTTCGCTATAATTTTCCTCCTTTTAAATGGTACCCCTACCCCTTCTTTTATAGGCTGGAAGGATCTAGGGTTTTGGACGAACTCTCGGCCATGCATGGCCGGGAGTTTCAGTTAACTGACCCATATCTTTTTGTCCCATCGGCAAATTTCCTGTTTTTGTGCTTTGTTAGGTAAACACGGTCTATAGTAGGCCTGGAAACGTTCACCCGCGTGCAGTAGTGGGTTAGGGCGTGTGTACCTTCACCCAAGAGGATTTTCAAAGAGGATTTTCAGCAGATGTTTTGGCAATGAAGAGATATGAGTTGGCCTGATGCCAGGTAAGCATGTGTGGTGCAATTTAGGGTTATAACACTATGGTTCAAATAAATTTGATATCATTCTTAAGTAGTTCATCCATTGGAAATGTAATATCTAAAGAAGGCTTGATAAAATTCCTATAATACCCAGTGTGACCCAGAAATATTCATATATGTTTTGGATTCCTAAGGGATTTCAAGTCAAGTATAACCTTAATCTTCACCACGTTGACCTTGATTCAATCTTTGTTGACTACATGTGATAGTGATTTTAGTCCTTACCATATTAGATATTAGCATATGTATTTAGCATCTCAAATTAGTATTTGTATTAAAATATTTTATTGTGGATTTATGTGACGAAGCCTTTTGGTTTCCTATTCTCATGGATTAGTTGAGATCATTTATCCAAATATCTCTATTATGTTGCTTAGTTTCAAGTTCTTAGGATCTAGTGAGCATTTCTCTCCTCATTTTGTTGAGTTATTTTTCTTTATGTAAAGCTACATAATCTAGTGTTTGGTTTATAAAATGTAGTTAGAGGTTTTTATTTTTCACTTCAGTGTAGAACTCTACTCATGAGTAGGATTTCACACATTGTTTTGTGCAATCCGCAATAATAATCTCCTAATACAAACAATAATTTGATATGATAAATACATAAACTAATATCTAATATGATAAGGACTAAAATACCTATCAAAAGAAGTTAACAAAAACAACTTAGATGACAAATTTTAAATTTGGATTCAACCCAATAAGGCACATTTTGGTTTGTGAAAATGAGTGGAGGATAGATACTACAACGAAATAACTTGGCCACATATGTTCCTAAGAATATTAGAATACGTACCTTATAAATGGTACAAAATTGAAGAGGCTAGAGGAGAAGAACTATATCTAAGAGGCTAGAGGAGAATACTTCTCCTTTGTTCCAACGAAAGAAGAATTAGAGGAAACATTGAAAGAAATACAACAATTCATAGAAAAATCAACCATAAAAAACAAAGAAGACAAGGGAAAGTTGAAGGTTGACATAAGGTTGAACACAACTTGTAATAAAATAACACACAAAGAACAATATAAAAACGTATAGATAGCTAGAAGAATTAAAATGGAATTTGAAAGTTTTCCAAGGAAGAAATTTAGATGGAGGAAGGGGATTGCACTAAATTTTATTGTTGCTAGTGGTATCCATAAGAACCTAATATTATCCAAGGTCATAAAGAGATTGACGTTATCGACAAAACCCCACCACCAACCATACGCCATCTATTGGTTGAGATAGGGATGAGACATCCACATTAGCCAACAGTGTTGTATGTCCTATAACATCAATTTGTTCAAATATGAGGTTCGATGTGATGTTTCCCCACTTGAATTTTGTGATGTTATTTTAGGACAACCCAATATGTGGAAAAATCATGCTATTTATGAGTTTGTAACTCATAGTGTCATTGTTACTTTTGGATTATAGATATACAGGTTAATAGAGACAGTTTTAACTATTGCAGTTTCCTTAATCTTGGGAAATCAGTTCCAAAAGGTAATCTCTCATATCAGAAATTTTTTCCTCTTCATAGTTCAATAGAAAGGTGAATGGAAGTTCACTGCAACCACCACTGCCTCAGCATAAGGCCACTGTACACAACAAAAATAGGTGGACAATGTTGTAGAGGAATATAGAAATATATTTTCTTCACCTAAGAGGGTCCTTCTATACTGCCAAGTCTAACATTCAATTGATTGATACCTAATTCTCCTTTACCTAATGGCCGAGTATGTATATGCTCTCTTCTGGAGAATGATAAAATAAAAGTCCAAATTCATGAGCTCATACTAAAGGGCCATATTCGACCAAGCCCCTCACCTTGTGGGAGTCCAATTGTATTGATACAGAAGAAGGATAAGACATGGAAACTCTATATTGATTATAGATCCATGAAAAAAATCACTATCAAGAACTAATACTCAATCCCCTAGATTGGTGATCTTTTTTATCAACTTAAGGGTGCCAAGTTCTTCAGTAAGATTGATTTATAGTCAGGTTACCACTATGTCCTAATGAAGTAAACTAGTGTATGGAAGACCACCTTCAAGTCTAAAGAAGGCCTTTTTGAGTGGTTGATCATGCCTTTTGGCTTGAATAATTCTCTAACAACATTCATGAGGATGATGGATGATATCTTGTGACCATTTACAAAATATTTTATGGTTGAATATTTGGATGACACCCTCATCTTCAGTGGAACTTGGGTAGAACATTTGTATCACATTCAATATATCATGAGTATCCTTTTCCAACACAAGTTATATGCCAATATGGAGAAATGATCATTTGGCATGTAGAGAATTCAATATCTAGGATACATCATGGATGAGCATGGGTTGCATGTGGACCTAACCAAGATCCAATTCATTCATGATTGGCCAACCCTGACAACTCTAACAGAGATTTGTAGCTTCTTTTTCCTTACCAACTTATACCATAGGTTCATTTTGGGGTTCTCTCACATTGCTTGTCCCTTAAGCCAAGTGACCGAGGGTGGAGCTAAAGCCAAGTTTTCATAGTATGGCTTGTTGTAGAAGGAATTGAAGGATATGAAATGTTACCTCTTCTTGAACCACTCCTCACTTTATCGGACCTACAACAACCATTCAATATTGAGATAGATTCCTCCAACTATGATATCAATACAATCCTCACTAAGCATGGACATATGGTGGCCTATCATAGTGAGACATTCTCTAATGTTGTTTATAGGTATCCCACCTATGACAAGAACATGTACTCCACTATGCATGCATGTTGATAGTCGAAGCATTACATCCTGGGAAATGAATCAATCATCCACACCAATCACAATCCCTTGCAATTCATGCAAACATGGGGAAATTTACAAAATGACCACCATCAAAAGTGGTCCATGTACTTGCAACAATTCCACTTAAACATTAAGTACAAGAATATAAGCACAAACCATGTTGTATATTCCCTCAGTTGGCCCCAGTTCTAGTGATAACCATAGTTCTTAACTCCCATGGGCATGAGACCTCTGGGTACACCCAATTGTATGGAATTGACCCTTATTTTTCTACTACATATCAAAAATTAGGTGAAGGAAAACAAGTTCCAAACTTTCATCTCCAAGATGCAATTTTGTGCTATCTAGGCCATGTTTGTGTTCCTTCAAGCGAGCATGCAAATCTAATTTGGGAGGAACATTATAGTCAGGTGGTAGGACAATTCAATGTGGAGAATACAATAGCATTACTTTAGAAGTATTTCTACTAGTCAAAACTCCATCAGGACATTAGCAAGTATATCAAATCATGCACTGCATGTGCGATCACGGTGTGCCACGATGATCTACAAAGGAAGTTGTGATGAGCTCTTTCCATTAAGAAGCAGTGGATGTACACTCATATACCTACCCAAGATAATCCCTAGGAGTCATTCTCCCTATATTACATGTCATTTTCTCCCTCCACCAAACATGGTAATGATTGTGTCTTTGTGGTTGTCAATCAATTCTCTAAGATGGCCATTTTGGTGGCATCCAAGAAGAGTATCATAGAAGAAGCCATTTCAAAGATCTTCTTTGAGCATTTTTGGGTTCATTTTGCGCTACCATGGACCATTATTTCAGATAGGGATAGTATGTTCCTCGATACCTTTTGGTCCAGTTTGTGGTATTTGATGGACACCAAGCTGACCAAATTTATATCCTTACACCCCCAAACATATGGGAAAATAGAAGTGGTCAACATGATGATTGTGCATATCCTACACATGTACAACACCAAGCATCCATGCGCATGGGATGAGAACCTTGCGTATGTTCAACATAGCTACAACAGATCCCTCCACTAGTCTATTGGCCACAACCCTTTTTAGGTGTGCTTGGGGTTCCATCCATAAACCCACATTGATGTAGCTCTACCCATTGAATCTATACAAGAAGTTTCCTTCCTCCCATGCTCAGACCAAGGAAAATAGACAAGCCAATTTTTTTTAACGGATCCAACACATCCAACAATAGGTTCTTGATATCCTGTAGAAAGTTAATGCCAAGTAAAAGCAGTGATATAACAGTCATTGGGTTCCACATAAGTTTTAGGTTGGAGATAAAGTGCGGTTGAATTTGTAGAAAGAGAACCTCACAGGCCCCCATAGGAAGCTTATATCACTCATATATGGTCCTTACACCATCTAGAGGCTATGGGTGAGAATGCTTTTGAATTGAGTATTTCCGTTTTCCTTGGCTTGCACCCAGTATTTAATGTGGAGTTGCTTTGACCATATTTTCCACCTCCATTGGACACCTCTGAGGTGATTGAGAATCTAGGCCCTAAAAAAATCAACCCTAACTAAATTGAGTAGGATATATTCGACCACATCTTGGAAACCAATATGAATGGCACCAAACAGTAGAATATACACTCTATCAGGTTGTCAAAGTAGGACAACTTCTTCACCAAGGAAAGTGGCTCACTAGGAGTCAAATTTAGCAGAAGTTTCCCCATCTAATGGAGGAACTTAATGAAATGGTGACCATTTCTTCCTAAGGGGGAATGATTGATCTAGGTGTATATCGGTGACTACCCACTATTCCACTAACTCATAGTAGTTCCCCATCTTGGCAATTTTTCTACAATTTTTCAGGTCCCAAACTTTCAATACATTTTTAGGCCCTAAAAAGTGTTTTTTGGCCATATAATGGATTAATATTTCCATAGGCATGCCTAATCCTTAACTAAAATTTGTATTCTCATTGAAATATTTCCAACAAGATTTTTTTTACCCCAAACGGAGTTTGTATGCAATTGTTGCAACCCCAAGAAGTTGATGTATCAACTAGACTCCTAGAGGGTGACATTCCTTTTTGCACTTCATCTGCTAGTGTTAGGGTTTTATATATTTAGGGGGTTTTCCTCTTGAGGTTTAGTAATTTATGTTAAAATTCCATTTCAGCCTCTTGTGATGGGTATACTTGTGAATGAGCATAGCTGACACACCTCTCTTAAGAGATAAGCTACAACCATTCTAGCTAGTTTGTAATACTTTTCATTTCATAGTCTTTTCATTTATCATTTATTAATATAATTTGGTTCTCATTGCATTATTTTTCTCTCTATAATATTTTTGTGCATGTTTGTTTCCATTCATATTCCTACCTTTCATTTTGTTCTCTATACAATCTAGATCAAGAAAATCGACTATCCACTAGCATATAACGAAGTTAAAGAAGGAGAAAGAAAACTATATGAGTCAAAGGGACTAGAATGAATGTCCATATAGTTAAAAATTGAGGAATTCGATATTTCTAATGATGGTTGATAAAAAAATGGCTAGAATCAAATACTACTAGTAAGAAAAGTAGACAATAGAGGTGATTGACTTACTGAAAGAGTATCAGGATTTTTTGTCTGGGATTACAAAGAGTTGAAGGGCCTCGTCGAGGAAATGAGGGAGATGAAAATTGACCTCATATCTAATGCCAAAATTGTGAAAAGAGACCATACAAGTTATCTCACAAGTATAAATAAACTGTACAAAAAGAGATTGAAAACATGATAGTAGTTGGCATCATCTATCCAATATACAAGTCAGAATGGGCCAACCACATGGTGATTCAACCCAAAAAGCACGACCTGAAGAAATTTAGGTTTTGTGTTGATTTTAGAGGGTTAACAATGTAAGACTCATAGATCCCTTCCCCACCCCATTTACAGATGAAATGATTAATGAGGTAGTAGGACATGAGTGATACTCTTTCACTGATGGTTTTTCAAGGTATAAAAAAGGAGGACCGGGAAAATTTTAAAGTTGTAATGGAGTTTGGATCATTTTCCTACAAATTTATTCCTTTTGGATTGAAAAATTCCCCTAATGTGTTTTTTAGGATTGTAGTTAAATCATTTCAAGAGTATATTTATAAAACCATGGTGGTTTACTTCAACAACTGGAGTATATATAGCTTAATGAAAAATTGCACACACTAGCTTCAAATGATTTTAGAAAGATGTCAATAGATTCAATTGTCTATGAATATAAAGAAATGTATATTTTCCACCCTAATTGGCATATTGTTGGTCCATGTTGATGTGGGATTTCCCAACATGATGTGGGAAATCCCATTCATGAGCAGATTTCTATACCAAAGTGTGAAATGAAAACCTCTTACTACATTTTATTAATCCAAACACTAGCTTATATAGCTTTACACAAAGAAAACTAGCTCAATACATTTAGAAGAGAAATTCTCACTAGATCTTAAGAACTATCAGCTAAGCACAATAATAGAGATAGTTGGAGAAATGATCTCAACTACTCCATGAGAATAGGAAACCAAAAGGATTCGTCACACAAATTCACAATAATAATCTCCTAATGCAAATAATAATTTGAGATGCTAAATACATATACTAATCCCTTATATGTTAAGGACTAAAATCCTTATCATTCCTCCCAAGAAGCATTGGCCTCCAATGCTTTTAGAAGAGAGGGAAAAATTTTTCAAAGTGGAATTTGAAGGATCTTGATGTGGGTGCTAATATTTCCTAGAAGTAGTGGATCCCTAACAATTCTGATGAGACAAGGCCTGCAATTGAAATTGTGAAAAACCAACCTTTGCCCCTATAAATCCAAATGAGACAAAGCCCAATAATAATATGTGTGGAATGAAGAACTCTACCTCAATGATATGTATGAACCTAAACCCAAATTGAATCAGAAGAAACAAACCCAAAACTAAATCACGTTGGGAGAATGCTCAAATCTAGCTAAAACACTTCTAATAATAGAGATAGTTGGAGAAATGATCTCAACTACTCCATGAGAATAGGAAACCAAAAATCTTCATCAAACAAATTCACAATAATAATATCCTAATACAAATAATAATTTGAGATGATAAATACATATATTAATCCCTGATATGCAAAGGAAAAAAATCCCTATCATATTTCCTCTAAATATTTCAACAAAGTATGCCATAGTAGTAATCCAAGTTTTTATTCGAGGGGCATGGGTACCCCACCAACGATTAGTTTGATTTATAAATGATTATACCAAACGTTTAAGTAAACTCTTCTCTCCAATAGTGTTTGATATCACATCAAAATGCATAGCATGGGGTTCTCTTTCTTTAAACCTCATTGGGGGGGATATAATTGACTCTAAGTTTGTGGGTATTAGGGTAGGGTATTCTTTGATTTTTTTCTCATAATAGTTGATACTTCTCTAATTGAGAATTAAATTCTAAGGATATCCATCAGTATAGCTTCAATTTTCCAACAGTGTCTGGCTCTTGACTCATATTTCTCTACTTTCCATTTGTATAGTTTTGTATCAGATTTTTGGCCTAAAGATAAGGGAAATCCCAAAATTAATTCACATTTGGCATTAGGTTCAACATGTTCTCCTCCTTCTTGCATTAGTTAGTAAATTTTCCTTATTTCATGTTCTTCATCACAAGGTGTTGACCAAGAATTGAAGTCATCGGGATCCAAAGGCATGATTATCCTTCTACCATTTCCCTTCAGTTTTATTTTGCCTTTTTTGAAGGAAATCATTACTTTCATCTTTCTTCCCTACAACATTCTAACTAGTCTCGTGTACACTACAATTCCTTTGACTAGGTTGATGACTTTAAAATTGAATGTGGTTGATATTCCCATTATATTTGTTTCAATACCCTTTAACAACCCAATAGGTTCAACAAATATTTAACCTACTAATTTTAGGAATTTTCTTGACCTAACTAGTTTAGTTCTGCCCATTTTAATCCACGTGTCCTTTTATAGAATGTTCAGTTGTGGAGCAAAGTCATCCATGACCTAAGGGGTCATAAATCCTTCAATATCCAAGTTGACTTGAGGATCATAGTAATTGACCATTCTCTCTTTTTTATTTAGTTGTCACATGTTTAATATATTTATGTCCATTCTTTATAGATATTCAATATGTACATTAGTTCAAGCAATCTAGCTACTAATTATTCTTCCTTTAGGAGGTCCAAAAATTATTCCAAAACAACAACCTTCTCTTTTTTATGTCTTCTCGGCCTTAGGTCTTGCAATCCTTCTTCTTTGACCAATTCTCTAAACATGCCCAAGGTTTTATTAATAATTTCCTTCTATCTTTGTGGATTTGGATACATACCTTTATCTTATTTCTAGGCTTAATTTGAGGCATTATCTACAATAGTGCATTTTCCCCCTTCTTTACTCCTAGTCTAGTGACAACATTCAGGTTCTTGGAGTTTAGTGATTCATGTTTTGGTATACTTTGTATAATATTAACATTCCTTCTCTTCATTATCTTCTCTATCATTATTGGGAAATCTTCCAAGGAATGGTCTCCTACTCCACACTTGGTACAAAATTTCAAATCGATTCTATCCTTCAAGGGAGAGTTAATACTTAAGTGATCTTATATGTAACATATGAAGAAATATTTATTGGAATATACACCTTGTCCTCCATGTCATACACCTTGACCTCCATATCAACCATGTCTTCCTCCATAGCCTCCTCTTGTCTGATAGCTTCCATCACCTCTTCCTCTCAAAGGAGCTTGATTTGGATTAGCTTAGGCATGACATATAGTTTGGTTGTTAGTATTATTCCTACCATTTTGTTGGCATTATGACATACTATGATTGGGTTCTTTGTAGATGACACATCACTTAGGATTCATGCTCTTCAAGTTGTGTAGGAAATATTTGATAGTATGGTTCATTATACATTCACAAATTTCCCAGTAATATTTGACTAGCACCATTCTGACATCATGATGTTTGTTATTCAACTCTCTATATCTATAATATTCCTTTGTATGACCCTTTTTCATACATATTTTTCATCGCAAATATGATCTCATTGCAAGGTCACATATTAATCTCTGCATCATTTCTAATTTTCCCTCCAATTCCTTATCAGTCGACGGGACCACCTAGTCAACATTGAATTCTATTTGTCAAGATTTCTTTGGTGCCTCTTCACATGATTTAATTTTGTGCATTCTCAAAGGTGCCCTAAATTTTTGGATCAAGAAAAAAACAAAACCATTGCATGAACACATCCTTGTCAATTGTATAGGGGATCTTGCTTAGAAAATCCTTGAATCTTTTATCATAGTCTCTAATAAATTCATTTGGGATTTTCTTAATTTATTTTAATTTATGTTCTGCAAGATGTTTGACATAATGAGTTCTAAAAAATGATAGGAAGCTACTCATAATTTCATCTTTTATTTTGTTAGTATTCTTTGTGAAGTTCATGAACCAGGTCAACACTCTCTTTCTCAATGCACCAGTAAACTATGATATCATTTGTTTTGTCTCATCTATGACGTCCAATACATCCCAAGTTTTTTCACATTAATGTGTGCCATATTTTTTTATTAAGAGGTTCGATGGCATGGTTGGTGGTGATCTCCATGATTGGTTCAGACTCAATTGATTCAAGTTTTTTACTAGTGTCTTTTGACTACTACAATTTGTTCTTTCAACAAGTGCCTCTTGACCACTTCTTTCTTGTTCAACTTATTTTGTTTGATAATATTTGTATTTATATTCAACCATGTTGTTTCTTTGGGTCATTTCTCTTTGTAACAACCCTCCATTTATGTTGTTTGAACTTCTTCAATGATTAAATCTAGTAGGGGTGTCTCTTGCATGAGGCCCAAGTTGTATAAGCAAGTTATTCTCTCCTCCTTCAGGTATAATATTGACACAATTTACTACCATATGTGGCCTTTTGATCCAAATTATATTGGTAACTTAACCATATTCATATATTTGACTCCAAACTGAGACTGAAATAGGTTCAATATGTACGTGGTGCTAAAGGATTTCATCAATATCGAGACTTGGTCATGTTGGATCTAATGTTCTGAGTATTTCAAGTCATGTCTCATTGATTTCCATGTTTTCAATATTTTCCTACAAATGTAGGGCTCCCAAGCCTACCTTGATCCAGATTCACAAATGGAACAAAATGAAATACATAGTTATAACAAAAACACAAAGATATAGTCAAACTTGACTTCTATTAATAAATGAAATGTGTTGAATTGTAGAAATGCATAATGAAACAAACTCGCTCAAATGGTGGTAGCTTATCTATGAGAAGAGATGTGATAACTACGTGCATTTTCCAGAGTGCAGTACAATGAGGCCAAAAGGAATTTTTATCATAAAGAAGCAATGAGGAAACCTTAAGCATCCAAAAACCTAACCCTAGGAGATGAAACACCAAAAGGCTTGTGGGCCCCGATGGGGTTAGTTAGTATGCCAAATTCCTAGGGTTGTAATTTTTGTATACGATCTATATTTGGTGCGCTCGATATCCCATTGGACAGGACTAGAGAAGAAACACAAATTCAAGAAAATGTTGTTTAAGGCCTCAAAATGGACCCAAAAGTTCAGGACCCGAAAAAGTGTAGAAAAAATACCAAAATGGAAAATTGTGCTTTGAGCCAGTGGAATAGGTGGGTATCCACCGATATCCACCTGGATCAATCCTCCCCATTTAGGAATCAATTGTCTCCATTTCATTTAGTTCCCCCATTAGATGGGGAAACTTATGTTGAACTTGTCCTTGGGTGAGCCACTTGACTTGGTGTAGGAGTTGCCCTGCTTTGACAACTTGATAAAGTTGGATCCTTTATTGGCGAGTGCCATTAACCTGTGTGTCCATGAACTTATCAATGGTTTCCTATTCCATGTAGTCAAGATTGAGATTTGTTGGTTTCAACTACTCTGTTATCTCTGATGTGCTCAATAATGGAGGAAAGTATGGTCGAAGGAGGTCCACATTGAACATTGGGTGCAAGCCAAGGAAGGGAGGAATAATTAGCTCAAAATAATTGTCACACACAGCTTTGGTGATGGTGTAAGAACCATAATGAAGTGGATGAAGCTTTATATGGGGTCCTATAAGGTGCTCCTTCTACAAATGCAACAAAACCTTATGTCCCACCTGAAACTTGTGTGGCACCTGGTGTTGAACGTGGAACTATTTGTACTTAGCATTGGCTTTATGAAAAATATCATGGACCTATTGGAGGATGTGTTGAATCCATTCAATAAACTTGGTGGATTTCTTGATCTCAAATTTAACATGGGAATATTCTACCTGTTTTGTCGCAAGGGGCAGTGCGACGTCAATGGGACCCAATGGTTGAAATCCCATCCCCACCTGAAAGGAGTTGTGTTTAGTCAAGCTATGGAGATATTTGTTATAGCTATGTTGAAAATAGGGGATACTCTCATCCCATTTATGTGGATTCTTGGAGTTTTATGTACATAATATATGCACAATCATCATGTTGATGACCTTTGTCTGGCCATCAATTTGGAGGTGGAAGGCAGTGGATTTGGTGAGCTTGGTGTTCAACAGTGACCAGAGGCTCTACCAAAATGTGCTTATGAACATGTTGTCCCAATATAAGATGATGGTTTGTTGTATCCCAAAATGTACCCACACTCATTCGAATAAGAGATTGGTAGTGGCCTCCATTGTGATACTCTTCTTGAAGGCTGTCAAAATGGCCATCTTAGAAAATCGATCAACCACCACCAAAACATAGCCATTACCCTGCTTGGTTGAAATAAGGCTAGACATGTAGTCCATCAAGATGGATTCCTAGGGCCTGTCAGGAGTAGGGAGAGGGGTGTACAAGCCTTTATTCTTAATGTATAGTTTGGAAATAGTGTGGGTAGTCCAATATTGGATGTAATTTTTGACTTCCTGTCAAATTTTTGGCCGATAGAAATACTTCTGCAGAACTACCACTATCGTTTCCACACCAAAGTGTCCTACCATCCGAATACAATGAGCTTCCCAAATAATCTTTGCCCGCTCACTTGAAGGAACACAAAGATGGCCCCAATGGCATAACAGTCCATCCTGAAGATGAAATTCAGTGACAGGATTTCCCACACCCATCATCTGGTAAGTGGTAGCGAAGTTAGGATCGCTCTCGTAGATTTGGGGCCACCCCAAGGCCTCATGTTCGCAGGAGTGGAGCGTCGTGGTTAATGTTTCCACTGGGGGTGGACTAAGGCATTCAACAACGTGATTGGTGCTCCATGTCTTAAATTTTATGTTGAGATGAAAATATTGCAAGTATGTGGACCAATTTTGATGGCGGTCATTCTAAAATTATCCTTGTATCTTCATGAATTGTAGAGGCTTGTAATCGGTGTGGATGAGTGTCTTCTTCCCGAGAATATAATTATTCCATTGGCAGGAAGCTTGTACAACATAAATCATTTCTTTGTCATAAGTGGGGTACTTACAAACTGCATTAGATAGTGTCTCAATATGATAAACCACTAGATGATCGTGTTGAGTGAGAATCACGCCCACAACATAATCAAAACAATATGTCTCGATTTCAAAAGGTTGTTGCAGATTGGGTAATGAGAGAATTGAGGCTGGGAAAAAGTGATGTTTCAATTCATTGAACTCTTTTTGTTTCAAATATCCCCACACAAACTTTTCTTTACCACCACCCTTGGTCACTTGGTTGAGGGCCCATGCGATATGGGAGAATCCCAACACGAACCTGCGATAGAAATTGGAAAGTACCAAGAAACTATGAAGCTCAATAAGTGTGGTTGAGGCTGTCCAATCATGAATAACATGGATCTTGGTTGGATCCATGTGCACATCATTCTCATCAATAACTTATCCTAGGAATGGGACCCCGTTCATGCCAAAGGATCATTTTTCCAAGTTAACATATAGCTTGTGTTGTTTCAGAGTGTGAAGGACCTATTGAATATGCTACAAGTGTTCTTCCCAAATCTTGTTGAAGATGGGGATATCATCCAGATATACCACCACAAAAGAATTGGTGAAATACCACAAGATATTTTCCATCAACCTCATGAAAGTGGTTGGGGTGTTCGTCAAACTAAAGGGCATGACCATCCATTCAAAAAGACCCTCCTTGGACTTCAAAGTAGTCTTCCATACATCAATTTGTTCTATTCAGACCTAGTATTAGCTAGACTTCAAGTCAATATTACTAAATTACTTGGCTCCCTTGAGTTGGTCAAGAAAGTCGTCAATTTGGGGAATTGGGTATCAGTTCCTAAATGTGATTTTTCTTAGGGCCTTGTAATCAATGTAGACTTGCCAGGTCCATATTTCTTCTGCATGAGTACAATTGGGCTTCAACAAGGTGAGTATCTTGGTCGGATGTGCCCCTTTTTTAGCAGCTCTTGGATCTCGCACTTGATTTCCTCATTTTCCATAAGAGAGCGGTGATAGGTTGGCCCATTGGGTAGAGGTGCATCTGGGGTTAGATTGATTGAACACTTAACCTGACAGTGCAGAGGTACCCCAATGGGTGAGGAGAATATGTCTTTGTATTCCTCCACGACCTTGTACACCTGATTCTATTGCGTGGAGAGGCCTTGTGTGGAGGCCATGGACGTCGCTATGACCTTTTGTTCACTTTGAGAATGAAACATAAAGAAGACAAATTTATCCTTCTGGGAGATGACCTTTCTGCATTTCTTAGCAGAGATAAAAGAAATGGTGGTTTGCGGAGCTACCTCTAGTATCTTATACAATTGTCTGCCCAAAGTAATAATAACACTGTGAGGTCTAGAATCATATACAACATGACATTTCAACGAGTAAGATTGGCCTAAAAGAACATCACAAAATTCAATGGGGGAAATATCACACAATACCTCATCCTTGGAGGGCTTGATACCATAAGGTAGGAAAAACTATTGGTTGACGTGAAGATATCTCCCTTGGTGGAGCCACCCGATGATGTAAGGTTGTGGATGTGGTGTTGTCGGCAGACCCAACCAATTGGAGACCTCTACTAAGATGAGGTTATTTTGACTTCCTCTATCAACAATGAAGTGCAATAGAGAACCCTTCACCCACATCTACGAGTCGAAAAGGTGCTCACCTTCCTCCAGTTATTCGGGCTCACTTGGATGGACCTTGGTGGTAGTGTCGGTGGCATTAGGTTCTGCATCAATGATTTGCTTCCCCTTGTCTAGTTCTGATTCAGATTCGAAACCAGCATCAGACTCCAAGTCTTTCAGCTCGACCACCGATGGCTTCTTTGAGTGACATTTATTGGTGTTATTCTAGGGAATTTTATGGAATTCGCACCACTTTCCAGTGTCTTTCTTCATCTTTGCATTACCCTTCTTTGTTGGAGGTTTGTACTTGTTGTCCTTTGGTGGTCCATCCTTTTTTTGTCCTTTGTTCTGTGGGTTGGGGATGCCTTTTCCATACTTTTTTTGTGAGAAATTTGTAGACCCAAACTCTCACTTCTTCTATTTAAATTTCTGCTCGATTTTGACAACATATCGATAAGTCGTGCCCAGTGATGAGATGTCCAGAAAGTACATTTATGTCTGGATGTATCGATGCAAACAATCGTGGTACTTGAGCACCAAGTGTCATTCAGAGTATTTGATACCCATCTTGGTGTGCAATCTATGGGCGACATTTGTGAACTCTGTCACTACTTGGTCCCTTTCCTACCGCAACATGGTCCATTTTGTATATTGGTCATCATAGCTTCCAACATGGTAATATTATTCCTTAATAACATCCTTGAAATAACCCCAAGTGGGTATGGCTGCAAACAATGTGGTTCCTCTATGGAATTTTTCTCATAGTATGTATCCCACCAATCCTTGACATGGGGGACATCCTTAAGGAGCACAAAGGTGATATTTTCCCTATCGATAAAATTATGGACAAAAAAATACCCTTTGAGCAAATTCAACCATTTATCTAGAGAACCTACATCTATCTAACCTTCAAATATAGGGATATCAAAATTAACTTGTACCTAGAAGGGGTCGGCGCCTCCAAAGTGGCCGCTTGACGAAGATGCATCAGTTGTTGGCAGTCATCAAAGGATCAGGGAAAAATTGTCCATCATTTCATTCCTTTGTCGCATGAGGGATTCCTCGAGCAACAGTTTAATATGATCTCTTTCTCCATCATCTCTATTTTCTTCCATCATAAGAGGCCATCGAGGTCAGTGAGGATGGTCCTGCAAAGGCTCAAATAGTTCGAATTCCAACTCCTTATACCCTAACCTCATTGGGGACATGCACAGAGAAATAGATAAAGAGAAGATTGTTATGATACCACTGATATGGACTTATAAATGGAATGAAATGAAATACAGAGTTATAAAAAAACAAAAATAAGCAGTGAAACTTGACTTCTATTAATAAATGAAATGTGCTAAACTGTAAAAATGAAACAAACTCGCTCGAATGGTGGTAGCTTATCTCTGAGAAGAGATGTGATCGCTACGTGCATTCACCAAAGAACATTACAATGAGGATGAAAGGAATTTTTATGGTAAAGAAGCAATGAGGAAACCCTAAGCATCCAAAAACCTAACACTAGGAGATGAAACACCAACAGGTTTTTGGGCCCCGATGGGGTTAGTTTGTATGCCACCTTCCCTGGGTTTTAACTTTTGGATATAATCTTCTTTTGGTGTGATCAATATCCCGTTGGAAAGGCCCATCCAAGAAGAACACATTCTAGTTATCCCATACATGCATTCGTATATCATAAGTGTGTTTTTGTACCCATAAAATGTTGTTTAACACCTCAAAATTTCCCCATAAGTTCAGGACCCAAAAAAGTGTACAAAAACTGCCAAAATGGAAAATTGTGCTTTGAGCTAGTGGAATAGGTGGGTCGCCATTGATATCCACCTGGATCATACCTTTGTCATCTATATTCTCATCCAAGTTGTGAACCATCATGGTTTCTTCCTCTACCCCGTATGATTGATATTAATCTCTCGACAGATAGTATTATCATTCCATCAACTCATCACTCCATTGGACCTTCTTCTCTTACTGAAGAGGGCCTACAACATTATGTATCTTAAATATTCTTCTTTGTCTTTTGTCTCACTCAATTTTTTTCAATTCGATCAATGGTTTGTATTATGAAATTCTTATTTTAGTTCTTTTCTTTGAATATTCATTCAATTTATACTCTCCTTTCCTCCCGATCGATGCTTGTTGCTTTCCTCTTCTTGACATGATTGTGATTTCTCCTTGTCTCCTTCTTCTTCAATGTGAGTTGAATAGGGATTTTTTTCTTCTTAGAGGCATCTCATGAGTGGATAACCTTTATCGTTGACCCTGATTTTACTTCTATTTAATGATGGTGGTCATTGCAGTTTTGTTTATTTTCTCAGGAAATACTCCCACTTCTCTTGTTTTGTATTCAAGTTGATACAAATCAGATTTCTTAAGGGATGTTGTGCTTCAACGATGTGTCTAAATCCCTTGTCGATAATAAATTTATGTAGCAATTTTGGTACAATGTAAAGAATGTAAATTGTTGTAGAATATACTTGTTACATCATCCAAAGATGTGCATTCTTCACTTTCTTGTTCCTCAACCCACTCATACAAATTCATCCAACCTCTATTGATTAGTTTTCATGATATATTTTATTTCATTGTTTTATTGTTCATGAGGCTCAAGTGCATCCACAATATTCTTTACCTCTCTAAGGATTTATTCTATAAACCTCTTATGAATTTATGTGAAAAATTGTTCCCTATCTTGTGGAAGGGTTAGTTGATTTCTCCTGGCATAAATCTTCAAATAATTATCTATATTTTTCTCCCATCACTCTCTAATCTCTTATTCACTCAATATATATACATGCATGGAACTAATGTACATTCCTAGATTAGTGCTACTAACAATGAAACCAATGTTGTGATCTAATGGATTACACAGTAAAGAAAGTTACTAATAGTGCAATCGATAAACCATAATACACAACAATATGCAAGCATGCACACATAGAATAAGGAGAACAAGAGAAAGAGTAATTATAGAACCAACAACAAGTAGTCTTTTATTATAATATCAATCAACCAAAACCAACCATTACATCTCAAACACAAGTGTAATTATACATTTAATCAAATTAAGGTAGTTACAAGTGCCCTAACTATCTTGGTCATTCAACTCGACTAGTCAGTCGACCGACTCGACTACCTAGTAGACTACATCCTTCAGTTGAATTTCTCAATACAATACATTGGTTGACTATTTATCCTAATCAACTAGTCAAATGGGCTCCTCCGACAACAACTATTTTTTTTTTGGCTAGTGGTAGTGATCAATAACAATATCCCCCCATGGTTTTTTTTGAAGAGTGGACATCTTGTGTTGGATCTTATAGTTCTTGGTAGAAGATAAGTGAAGGGAAATAATTCTTACCTCCAATCATTGATTGATGAATTGAAACAATTATGGGAAGGGATACATGTATACGATGTATCAAGACCCATCCTAACATAGAGGTCTTTTATATTGTATGGAATATGTGTGTACATCACACACAATTATACAAGACTAGGAGTTTTATCTAGTAAGCATGTTGATTGAATTTTTTATATCCATAATGTAATTTGGCATACTAAATTTTGTGTACTTGTCCTCTTTGGCGCTAATGTATTATATAAGCAATAACATCATTGATCTTATAATAACAGGGTATCATGGATGCAAATGTTGTAGAACTTCTATAAATAAAGGCTAGGCAGTAACCACCTATGAAAGCTAGTGTATGATTTCTCGAGGGTATTCCTCCTAGAAGACAACCCTTATAGAAAACCAGAGACCTTAAATAATGACACCGACATACTAGCTTAGGACATATGAAACAAAGAAGAAGAAAATTATAGAGTTGTTCAATTC
The DNA here is from genome assembly GCA_032191745.1 of Picea mariana. Lineage (NCBI taxonomy): Eukaryota > Viridiplantae > Streptophyta > Pinopsida > Pinales > Pinaceae > Picea > Picea mariana. Next base: position 109,710 of record JASDQU010739859.1, read on the forward strand.
AAATGGGGAACCTATATTTGATGATCCTGAATTTTTCAACACCTATGTTGAGAAAATTCCCAATGGCATGAAAATGGAATACGTATTTTATGAAAATGAAATATGTATTAGGAGCATCTTAATATTTCCCACTTACAAGATCCCATGCATATATTAAAAAAAAATCATCTTCTTTATGGAGGCACATATCATCGAAAACAAAGTGATACATTGAGTGTTAGGAGAGATCTTATATATATGAATATTAAAAATAAACATTGACCAAGAAAGGAAAGTAGAGGAGAGACTAGTCTCCCTTGGTTTTTTAGGGAAGGTAATGTCTGATGGATTTTGAATAAATATGATATGTCTCTTGCATAGGATGTTATATTTGGTGTGAAGGAACCTTCTTTATATCGGTTGAATTTATAACATTTCTTAAGTACTATAGAAGAAAAATTGTTGATGTTGAAATCACATGACCATCTAAACCTTCTAAGGGTAAAATCATCTTCTTTATGGAGGCACATATCATTGAAAAAAAAGTGATACATTGAGTGTTAGGAGAGATCTTATATATATGAAAATTAAAAATAAACATTGGCCAAGAAAGGAAAGTAGAGGAGAGACTAGTCTCCCTTGGATTTTTAGGGAAGGTAATGTCTGATGGATTTTGAATAAATATGATATGTCTCTTGCATAGGATGTTATATTGGGTGTGAAGGAACCTTCTTTATATCGGTCGACTTTATAACATTTCTTAAGTACTATAGAAGAAAAATTGTTGATGTTGAAATCACATGACCATCTAAACCTTCTAAGGGTATGTACATTGATTACATTATTTTTTTCTGCAGTGCAAGTTATATGATATGGACTCATAGTTTATGCCAATTTATTTTGTACATGTTTATTGTGTAGTGTCATTATCCTTTTCTCATGGGTGGTTGTGTGAACCATGACTTCTCATAGGACTTGTGACACACTATATCTAAACTATTTGCATTTGTACATTGGATTACATCAAAGGAGATTCACATGGATAACATTCCACAGTGGCACTGATCCAGGATCTTTTCATTGATGTGAATTATTAAAGAATTATATTAAATGAGTGAAGTGCACCATAAAGAAGGAATAACTCAATAATGAAGAGACATATGCATAATATATGAACACAAAAAACTTGATAATGGAGTTCGTCCCTGGTGGACTACGTCTCTGGTTCATGCTCTCAAATGGGTAGGCCTTTTTATTAACTCAACAAAAGAATTTGGCAAAATACATAAGTATACCTCATTCTGTAGTTAAGCTACAGAAGCTTTGCTCAGATCAGAAAACAAACAATACCACTAAACTCATGGCATCGAATTACCCATAAATGATTGTCTCCATGCCTCGATCTGATTCTGTCACTTTTAGGCCCATGAGAAAATTCATCTCGTTTTTCGTTCCTGCACCTGCAATAAATTCATGGGGAAAATTTATCGTTTTCCATGCCCTTTCCATCCTGTTCTCCCCCCCCACCCATACACTGGAGAAAATCAAAACTTAAGTAATAATGGGGGTGGACTTTACCAAGTCACACCCCAGCCCAAGTGGTTGGCGGACATTGCAAAGGAGGAGTTGATAGGGGAGATCTTGGGGTCGAATCCACAAGACTCTTATTTTTTGTGTATGGTTACAATGTAATATATATTTGGTTGGCAGTTTTGGCGGAGACTTTGGAGGATATAGTTAAGTTTGGCGAAGCCTTTGGTGGATACGGTTAAGTTTGGTGGTGTGTTACATCCGACCAGATTTGGCGGAATCCTATCAAAATTTGGCAGATTGGGGGTTGGCGCTATCCAACCCCACCAATTTTTGAAAATTTGGATTTTGGGTGTCCTTATGCATTTGACTACTGCCACGTGGCAGCCTTTCATTAGGCCACGTCACCACTTCTACATTGTCAGTGCCACAGCATCCCTTCTTCTTCATCTTGCCACATCACTTAAAAGGTGGTTGTACGGTCTTCCATGTGGCTATACGGTCTACCACGTGGTTGTACAAACTGCCACGTGGCACTTTCCCATTGGTCCACAGATTGACCAAAAAATTCCAAAATCGAGTGACCTGAAACCTTTGGTGCTGCCATGTCATCATGCTGATGTCAGTATGACACGTGACACCCTATGTGTGTGCCACGTACCTTGTACAAACATTAATGTCATATGTACTGATGTTGACGTCAACAATACAGATGTTGATTCATCCCTGCTCACTGGGCTAGGTTGACCAAAACTTTGACTGTGAATATATTTTGATCCGTAACTCTGTTTGACGAGTTGTGTACATCGTTGGAACTCTTGCGATGTGTTCTTAGCGATGATGCCAATTTCAATGAGTTTTGAGGACTTTGAATTTTTTTCCTTTTCTCTATCTATTGAGGCCAGTCTGAGCTTCCTAAGGTGCTTCTGCAAATTCTGAGTTATCCTTGGTCTTCTCTAGATCCTTTTTGGATCACGCCTTACCACTAAGAGCTTTTTGGACCACCAAAAGCTTTCATCAATCAATAGATAAGTGAGGGAAGAGTTCCCTCACCTTGTCCTTCTCAATTCACTTTGTCTTGCTTGAATGTGTGCCCTTTAAGCCCACTCGAAGATAATCAACATCACCCATGCGTGAACTCCTCGTCCTCCTGTCCAGGATGATATATTCCTTCAAATCGTCCAAGTACTCAGGAGAAAACTCATCAACTGAAGGTATTGAAACTTCCTCACCCTAATCCATGATCATGGGAGGTTAAAAAAGTTTCAAGTTTTCTACATTTACAACTTAGTAGATCTACATATAAGGTGGAACATCTAGACAGAAATCATTACTGCTTTTCTCCAAAATAGTGAAAGGTCCATATCGGATGGGTTTGAGTTTCTTTCCTTCACCCTTCAATTTCTCCTTGTTGATGTGAAGCCATACCTGGTCTCCAACCTGAAAATGATTATCAACTCTGTGTTTTTCATGCCGAGATTTATATTGTTCTTGAATTTTCTCTAACTGTTCCCTCACTACTTGGTGTACCTGTTGGATCCTATGAATGAAGTTGCAGGCCATGTCTTCATTTCTTTCTTCATTTGAATCGACATCTCTCCCATACATCAAGTCCAAAGGGACCTTAGGTAAATATCCAAAACATATCTCGAATGGTGAACATTGAGTTGAAGAATGTAAGGCTCGATTGTAAGCATGTTGCACATAGGGTATTTGTTCATCCAATAACTTGGGATTATTGCTGTAGTAGCCTCGAAGAAAAGGTACCACTGTTCGGTTAAAAATGTTTATCTATCCGTCGGTCTGTGGATGGAAAGCAGTGCTCCTCTTCAACTTGGTGTCCATCATTCTCCACAATATTGTCCAAAAATCTCCAAGGAATATAGTATCTCAATCTGAGACAATGGATGTGGGTAACCCAAAGTGAACCCAAACATACTGAAATAAGAGATTAGCATTCTTCTCAGTAGTGATCTTCTTTTTATATGGCATCAAGATACACATCTTGTTGAACCTATCCACTACAACATACAAATAGTCATGACCCCTTTTCGACATTAGTAAACCCCCTACAAAATCCATGGGGATACTCTCCCATGGATGGGGTGGAACAGGAAGTGGTGAGTATAGACCCAATTTTCTATTAGTGGGCTTACAAGTAGAACACATCACACACCCCTTTATATACTTAGTTACAATTTCTTTCATCTAAGGCTAGTAACAAAACCTTCGCATATGAGCCATAGTTTTTCCTACCCCAAAATTCCCAGACACAAGAGAAGTGTGAGCTTCTAGTATTACATGGACTCATTCACTTATAGGAATACAAAGCTTTCCAAGATGATAGAGTAGTTTTCTCTGTAGACAATATTTATCTACATGTGCACCATGGGTTATCTTATCAAATACTTCTTTAAAATCTTATCAATAGAATATTGTTCCGCATAGCTATCATGAGATAAAGAAGCATTCCTCAAAATAATAGAAGCAACAATAGGAGTTCTAGAAAGCATATCAGCTACCTTGTTACTTGTACCTTTTTTGCATTTGATTACCAAATGAAACTGTTGAAGAAAACCCATCCATCTGTAATGTCGAGATTGTTTCAGATTGGTTTGTGCTTAGAGATACTTTAAGGGCCGATGATCTGTATGCATTATTGTTTCCTTCCCTAACAAGTAGTGCTTTCATTTCTTTACACTTTGAACTAATGTATACAACTCTTTATCATATGTAGTATAGTTAACAACAACTTGGTTAAACTTTTCATAGTGGTAACAGATAGGCTTACGATATTGCATCAATACTACACCCATGGCATATCCGTTGGCATCTGTCTCGATCTCAAAAGGTTGTTGAATATTCGATAGTGTTAATACTGGTGCGGTACTGATCTTTTCCTTCAAAGTGTCGAAGGATTTTTGTTGATTTCCTCTCCACTGAAAAGTGTTCTTCACACTAGTTAAGGCATGTAAAGGAGCTGCAATAGATGAGAAGTTTGAAATGAATCTCTTCCGGTATTGGAATACACCTAAGAAGCTTTCTACTTCGGTTACACTTTTGGGCTCAAGCCATTTTACAATTATGTCAATCTTGGAAGGATCAATTTTCAATTGTCCTCCTTCTACAATATGAACTAAGTACACAAGTGCAGTCTTGCCAAATTCACATTTGGACAATTTTACATACAACGTTTCCCTTTTAAAAGTATCTATTACTTGCTTTACATGCCTTACATGTTCATCCCAATTACACTAAATATAAGAATGTCGTCTAAATATACAATTACAAAATCATCTAGAAATGGCCTGAATACATCATTCATCACACGCATGAAGGTTGTCGGAGCATGAAAAAGCCCAAATGACATAACTAACCACTCAAACAATCCATGTTTGTTTTGAAAGGTAGTTTTCCATGTATCTTGTTCTACAACCTTGATCTGATGGTATCCACTGCGCAAATCCAAATTAGTGAAATAAACATCATTCTTTAATTGATCAAGTAAATCATATATGCGAGGAAGAGGGTATCGATTGTTCACCATGATTTTGTTTAAGGCTCGATAATCGACACACATTTGCCATGTGCCATCCTTCTTTGGCACCATCACGATTGGAGAACCACAAGGAGATGAACTGGATATGATGACCCCTTGATCCAATAAGCCTTGTACTTGCTTTTTGATCTATGTCATATCTAAAATTGACATCATGTACATGCCCACATTAGGAAGAGGAGAATCATGCTGAATATGTATTTCATGTTGGATTTCCCTCTTAGGAGGTAATCCATCTGGTTCCTGGAAATATCATCATACTTAGAAACAATATCAATTAATTCTTTCTTATGATAAGGATCACATCCTTGGAAGGCATTGGATGTTCCGACATCCTTTTCCCTTATGACCATGAGTACATATTTCTTATTAGTGTTTATGAGTCTCTTCATTTTTCCTACATTAACAAGTATGGTGTTTACCCTCATGCTGTGGGCTCTAACAATATATTCCACTTCCCCTTTAGTAAGGTTATATTTTTTCTCATGACAAAATAAGACTGCTTTCATATCATAAAGATAAGGACTCCCTAGAACTATGCCACATATATCAAGTGATACAACATCCAAATCCACTTCATCAATCAACTTTGAAGCAATAGAAAATCTGACCCTACACTACTTGGTGACATTAAGTTTTTCTTTATCACATACCCAACCAAGAGGATAAGGCTTTGGATGTGGTTT
>JASDQU010739860.1:33805-55758 GCA_032191745.1 Picea mariana
ATGTATAAACAATTAATAGATTTGACAATTTGACAAGAAACTAAGCTCCTTGATTACCACTAGTCATTCTCTTTTAAGTTTTTATTTCATTAACCGAATTGACCAAAAGACAAAAGCTATACGGACTAAGAATTGCACTGTTTTGGAAATCTCACTTTACATACAGCGCAGTTTTCGTACATTCTGTTTCGTCACCTGGGACCTGGTCTTGTGTAAAGAATACAGAACAATTTATTAATGAAGAGACGGACAAATCATGTGCTTGCCACCAAAGGCATTTATTTCATGAAGATCGTAATAGTCTTCCAGTTTCCAAGGCGAAAAATTCCTTATATGACTGACAGTTCATTAAATCGGAGAAGCAGATTCCTCCACAAAGGTCACGGGTTGGTTTGGTGTTGATAGTATAGGTCTTCTCGTATCACTGACTCGTTCTAGTTCTTTATTCGTGGACACCGTACGCTTCATAGCCGAGGCCATTACCACTACCTAAGGACCAGCTCGCCACGTTCAACATTTTTTCAAGGGAAGAACTCGCTAGAGCCTGCCAGACCTACTTGCTTGAATTGTTATGCAGAGCCGGATTTGTCGAGTCTGTTTACAGATGTCGCTTCGGTAGTATAACAAATGACGAAATTACTCGGATCACCTCCGAGCCTGCTAAGGTACAATTAGACTGTTTCAATTGGAGGGTTGATTCGATTTTCAGGTTTTCGTCTGTTATTTTATTGTTGATGAATTTTTTATTTTGGATTGCTAAAGAGGTTCAAACAATGGCTCATGGAGCTGAAATCATTGAAGCGGATGTTATGGGCTTCTACATCCACATCTCAGCCCTGAATTGGAACGCGAAACCCTCATCGGAGTAGCAGGTGGTTTTTTTTTTTTTTTTAAACATTGCAAATTATAGGTATAGGAGTTACAATAAAGTAAGAATGTGGCTAGTAATTATTCATCTCCAAATCCAAATCTATTTGGCAGGGACTAAGCTGCCATGCAGCCCTTGTTTATTATGTTGTAATTGAAGTGGTGGAAATCAATGTTTTTAAAAAAATTGAAAAATTAAATATTATAAGAGGTAATTTAAATGGTTTTTGGGTATTAACATTAATTGTTGTTTGCATCAATAACTTTTTCCATGCTCGTTCCTAACTGATTATTAATAATATCTCGTTTTTTTTAAATAGTAAAAAAATAAACTCTTGTTTGAAACATGATGAATAAATTAACACTATTAATGTAATCAAAGATAAAATTATTTGAGAAAATGTAAACGAAGATAAAATTATTTGAGAAAATGTAAACGAAGATAAAATTATTTGAGAAATTTGAAAAATTATTTGATGAATAAATTAATACTAATAATGTCACTGAAGTAGTAAACAAAAATAAAATTATTTGAGAAATTTGAATGTTATAGGTAAACTGTAAACTTATTTGAGACATTAAAAATATATATATATAACTCATATTTGATAAATTTATATAAATATACATTAAAAAGTATCCAAAAAATTATGATCTGAATCATGTGTTATGTTTAATAAATGTAGATGAAAATAAAATTTCAAACATTTTACATATTTAAAATAAATATAATTTATTATAAAAAGTAAGAACTATAAATTTATTCATTCTACATATTTAAAATAAATATAATTTATTATAAAAAGTAATAATTATAAATTTATTTTATATTTGGTGAATATCAAGTTTGAATTTCCCCATTTAAAATAAATCTAACAAATTAAAATAATTAATCAATAAAATTATTATAAATATTATTACTATATACAATCCCAGGAAATAATAACAATAAAAAATAGATTCATTTCAAAACCAATACATTTAAATTTACTATAAATTTAAAATGACCTACTACTATAATTCAACCATGTCATTATCAATTTGCATGCAATTCAACCATGGCATTATCAATTGTGACTAAATGTTACGACTTCATAGCAAATAGACGTTGGGTCATTTAAAAGCTTTCGAAATATCTTTTATGCTCATCAAATGTGATCATCAACCAACAATCAATGTATGGTTTGTGATTGCACAACACAACCAAAAGTTATTAAATTGTGTATAGATATGAACATAGTTCGTATTTAAAATCACCTACCATATACATGCAATTCAACCATGTCATCGTCAAATTTGGCTACATGTTATCACTTCATAACAAAAAGTTGTGACTTTTAAAAGTTTTCAAATTATCTTTTACGATCATCAAATGTTATCATCAAACAACAAAGAATGGTTAGGTATTGCACAACACAACAAGTTTATGAATCATGTATATATATGAACGCAATTCATATTGTATTGTGTTATAATACAATGAATAGGATTTAATTCTGGGCCATAATAGCTTTCACAATATGTTGTTTTTTCTCTCCATGGAGATTGATGTAAGTACATTTTTCTGATTATATCTTCCTCTCGAATCTGCAAATAAAATGTTTATGCACTTTCTCCTTTAGTACCATGTGAAGTTTCATGGAAACTTGTCACAGAGAAATTAGCTAGTAGAAAAATCACATAAAGTTTGCGAGAGAGAAAAGAGAAAGAGAGACAAGCTTGAGAAAAAGAATGAATTGTATTAACTGAATGAGTAAAATGAATAATACACATGTTATATTCTACATGGTTAAGTGAATGCACCATAGTAGTGATCTAGAGAGTTTTATACACTCACTAACAGAAATCGAAGTAATCTTCCACCTAGTCCTAGTTAATTGATCGATGCAATCGTCAATTAACTAAGTCACACATGTAGAGGTAAGATAAACACATGAAATCACAAGATATGCACTGTCTTGGCCACATGCATGAGATACACGCCCTCCTAGTGAGAAAACTGAGGTGAGCATGTAATTGTTGGTGATTAAACCGAGGTTACCATGCATGAGTAGCCTCCTCTAGTCTAACTGAGGTGTAACAGACTTTGAACTGAAGAGGGAAGGCGCCCTATTTTGTAGGAGGCACCCTAATTTTTAGGGGAATATTATCATCTATGGAAGTGCCCTCAACATTAGACTATCAACCTTAGGAAACTAATTACCTAGGTGAGTGTGTAATATCACCAACATGGAAGGTCGACCCCTATATTTTGGAGCTTGACACCTTGTTGATTTCCTTCTGTGATTTGGAGAGACCTTGTTGATTTATTATGTTCTTTCTAGAGACCTTATTGATTGATTCTATGCTTGAAGATACCTTGATGTTACTTGGAAGACACTTTACTGATTCTATGAGTTGGGTAAATGAAAGTGATTATTGGGGGTGGTGATTTCTTATCTCTCGATTCGAAGTTTGGTGCTCAAGTTGATATGACACTTGCACCATCATTACCTCTTAATGGCCATACTGTCTCATGCTTGACTATCGCCACTTTTGGTCATTATTACTCTTAACTCATGCATTGAAGTGGCACCTCCCCCCATGTGAAACTTGATCATGTTGCAAAGGATCATTTCTTAATTATGGAACGTTTGTTTCAAAATTATAACTTTTGCCTTATTTCATTTTGGTGGTTGACATGGTTTCCTAGTAAGTGGGTCACCCTCAGGGAAAGGGTTTCCACTGGGGGGGTCTCCTTGAAGGGTGAGCATACCAATCTCACTCATTTCTTACCACTTTCCACACTTTTTCCCCTTTGTTTCACCATCTTTTGGGTTTCTGGGTTTATTGACCCCAAGAAAGGCTTGTACTTCATTTCATGGGAAAAAGGGGTTGAAGGCCTAGAGGTGTTGTCACTGGCAAAGGTCAAAATCCATAACTAATGCTTCTAGATGCTCTCCCTAAGGTCCTGGGAGGAGTGAAATGATTCTCCAAAAAAATGAAGGACCTTAAAAAAAAAAATTAATAAATGTCCGACTTGATGGGGGAATGCATTTGTGGTGTTTTTAAATTTCCAGTGCATATGGCACTCAATGTGTTCCTAACTTCTAGTGGCATTGTGATGCTCTTTAATTTCCATTTCACATAGCACTTAATGTTCAGACCATAAAAAATGAAAGGAAAATAAAGGGCTTGGAAAAATGTTGCATTGCAAATGAAGGATGCAGCACACCCTCCACAAAGGCACCCATAGATGAGACAATATGAGCCCTTTATATAACCACATGCCCAAAAGTCATACCCCCATCCACCTTATATTCACTACATGATTTAGAGAGGGTCTTCTTCGGAAACACTCCTTAACTTGGGGATTGTCCTACCTAATAGGACACCATGACAACCCTCCCATACTTAAATTTGGTAAATTTTGTAAGGCCTTTGAGCATTTGTTTAGTTTGAACAGGAGGGATTTAATGCACATGTTTGGATAGTTCTTTTATTAAATGTGGCTTACTTGGCATGATACATGTGACTTGTGGATCTTTGGAGGGCGTACTTGTTTTTCTTTATAGGACCTTGCCCGATGAAATTTATTCGTGGAGGAACTAGGCCACTTGGACCTCCATAGGGGCTCAAAGCCCATTGGTTGGATGTAGTGCCCCAATCATTAGAGGCTTTGGAAAATGAATGTTGTACTTGAGATGAAGTATTTGTTGGACAGTTAGTTGTCATTGATGTTGTTGGACAATTGGTTGTCATGGATGTCAACAAGCAGTGGTTGTCACTGATGTCAACATATGTGATGGGTGTATTTGGAGAAGTCTCCAAACTGGTCGCCTTGTGGCATATCTCTAAGAATGGCCCTCACGGAAAGATGCTTTGAAGAAGTCTACAAGAAACCCATAGGTGTGGTCATGAATACTGAAGTTTTTTTAGGAATAAAGACATGAAGGACAGTGTAAATGAAGGTAACACGCTCATATATGGATATTCATCGTCATGTCATTTCCAACAGTAGGTGGAACGTCACATAGTTCCTCATGGTTGAGGAGTTATGAGGTCATGAAGTTGGAAGCCCCAAAGATGGGTTAATAAGCCCATAATTGGTTGCAATATGGGTTAAGAATCCCCTAATTGGTTGTAAGTCATTAATGAAAGGGTAAAGTGGTTGTAACAAAAAAATTTAAGCAGCCCTAAAGTTAAGGAAAGAGGTTACTTAGAAAATATATATATACACCTCAAGAAGTCACTCATAAGTGAATTCACACACAAAAATGCATTGAATATCTATATAAGTGAGCAAGTTATTTTTATCTGAGGAAACCAAGGATATATGAGATGAATTTCAAAGGGAATATGAAGTGAAGAAGGGCGAAATTCCAAGGGAGGATGAAGTCTTGTGATAATGTGTTCTAAGGTATGTTATTTAAAGGTCATCTTACCATTTTCATTATACTTTGTTTTATAGAATGACTCAGATAAAAAAAATTGGAGGAGGTTAAGAAGACATATCAAGGTACCTATGGTACAAATTTCATATTTCGGGTCATTGTATTTTTGGAGATACACTATGTGGATGATAGGGTTTGTGACTAGTCCTTAAACTAGTCTCAAACAGGTGTTCCAGGTAAAACAGTCATATCTTCTTCATAGAGGATCCAAATTTTGTGAGACAAATTTCATTGGAAATATAAAAGTTCGTAATATATTTTGTGTGAGTTTCAGAATTAGATATCAAATATTGAGCGCGTGGCATGATGTACAAGTTCTCTCTCCAAAATATGATATAATTAAACAAGGTATGCCATTTTCGCTATAACTTCTGTTATGAGAAGTTTCAAACCCTAAAAGTTTGAGGAGATGGAAGAAAGATATCAGAGTATATGTGCTTAAAATTTAATACCTTTGTTCATTACAGGTACAGAGTTATGCTTGTTGATAGTTAGGGTTTGTGACTAATCCAAAACCAAACCCACGAGACCGAGGTAAAGTTTGATGAAGATGTTATTCTCTTATTGTTGAAGTTGAGGAAGAGCTACAAGTCTGTAATTTTGTGTATCAGATCTACTACATGATCAGAGGTATGTTTTACATGTGTTATTGAGGTTTATGTTTATGGTACATGCTTGAGGCATGTCTTGATGATGATGGTACATGATATGGTACACCTTTGTGATGATATGATACATTGTTAGAAGCATATCTTGTCTATATTGGTGTATTGGTATCTTGGTTATATTGGCACTTCATTGATGATATCTTATAGTACATGGTGTATGGCATGATTGAGACATATCATGAGTGATATGGTATATGGTTGATGCATGAGATGGTGCAGGTTTGATGTACATGGTATGGTACAAGTTCTAGTACATGGTTGATATACATGGTATGGTACAAGTTTGATGTACATGGTATGGTACAAGTTCTATTATGTGGTTGATGCATGGTATGGTACAAGTTGATGTACATGGTTTGGTGATGGTTTTGGCATCCATGTGAGTGGATCTGGTTACAAGTTGGTTGATGTGACTGTGACAGTGACAGTGACAAGTTGGTTGATGTGACTGTGGTAGTGACAGGTTGGTTGATGTGACGGTGACAGTGACAGGTTGGTTGATGTGACAGTGGAAGTTACAGGTTTATCAGTGGTAGTGACAGTGAGTCTACACTTATATTTCAGGGTGGAAGGACCTTATATTTCAGTGAGTCTACACTTATATTTCAGGGTGGTTGGTGTCGTAGAATTCAAGGAGTTGGAGCTTCCTTCATGTTGATGTATGTAAATTAGGGGGTTGTAGCCTCCTTTCGGTTGGTGCCAAAGAACTAAGGGAGTTGATGCTTCCTTCAGGTTGGTTCCTATAAATCAGGGGGTTGGTGCCTCCTTCCAATTGGAGCTGAAAATTTTGGAAGTTGGTGCTTCCTATGAATGTATTCTTGATATATATAAGAAATCATTATGTGATTTTCTCCCATTTGGGTTTCCACGTAAATTCTAGTGTATTGTGTATCTGATGTCATATTGTTGAATTGTATTGCTTATGGTTATATGCTCATGATATATTGAATGCAATCATAAATGATATATTATTGATAGAATTGAATATTATATATTGTGATTGAAAGTGGTAAAAAGTTTTCATACTGATTCACTCCCCCCCTCTTAGTATTCCAACAGTGTCTAACACTTAGACATGGCTCGGAGGCATGAATAAGGGGTGACGTCACCATCCTATGCCCGAACATCATCTTCTTGGAGCACAACATCATACTTTGAGGGGGTGTTTTACCATTTGGGTGCACTTGGTGGTGTTGTGGGCTTGAAGCCCCACTCTATTGCTTGATTTGGGGATGACTTGGCACAATTCTAGCTTGGCGTCCTAGTCTTTGGAGGCTTTTCCATCGCATGTGCCACCTTAGAGAGGAATTTTATGAGCTAGTGTTCCATCATTTGATTATTTTTTGTCATTTGTAGCCTATGTGGGAAAAAAGGCAAAATGATTTGTTAATTTAGCTTTGTAACTTATGTTTTAGCCTAAAATTATGGATTTAATTATAAAGTGGACAAACTAGGGCTTGGGTTTCCTCATACAAATATGAGGCAAGTCATTTGTCGCAAATCATCACTGATCACTTGAGAATTACATACTCTTGGACTGAAATTTCGGCCCTATTGGGAAATTCTTTATCTCTTCTCTCTTGTGCAAAAAATGGATGGAATGCTTGTTTATTGGTGGAATAAAATCTAGCAACTTCTCTTGGATGCTTTCTTCTTACCAAATCGTTGGAATAAATTTGATAAATAAGGGTTTTGCATGTTATCTCTTGGATTAGGTAAGGAATTTCTATAATTTTGTGTTTTTCTTATTAATTTCAAGGTTATACAATGAAACCCTAGGAGGAGTATAAGGGCATACACCCTCCATCAAGGAAATTTATGTTATTGTCCTTGAAAAAGCTTAAGGATTGCTACAAGAAGTAAGAGGGTTTACACCCTTGTAGCAAAACCTTGCTAGGTTTTATCTTCTCTAGGGAGTAAGAGGGTTTATATACCTAGAAGATCATCAAACCTTAGCTTAAATTGGTTGTGATCAAGCAAGAGACTCCATTAACCCAATATATAAGGCACTAATTTCATTGGAGATTGAATATTGTTGCATTGGTAAAGCTGAAATTTAAGAGATTGAACTGTTCAAGGTTGGATTTAAATTCTATATGCTATTGGTCCTATTGTCCACTAAGGGAATCTTGATTGGATAATTGATTGTGTTGTCATAATAGACATTAAGCTACAACCATTAGGAATTCAATAAAACTCTTTTTCTCAGCAACTTTCTTTCACTTTTGACCACTAAAAATTGCATGTAAGTAGTGAAAATTGATCTATTTGTCAAGGACTATTGATTGGGTAACTTGCTTGCTAATTTTATTGGTTAAAAGTTGTTGTAGCAAAAAATTGCTACAACTATGGGGCTGTTACAATTCTTTGTTTATAATACTCTCTTACGACCCTCATTTGTCATCTAATTCATTGTTTTAAGTATTGGAATACTATATCTAAGTGCATGTTAATTTATCCAATATCATATGTTGATTAGATGATGTAATTTGCAGTTGTTATAATTGTTGTCGTTGTTGATATATATTTCCTTATTTCTGCAATTTTGGGACAACAAGGTTTCTTGTTGATTCCCCACTTGTCTTGAGGCTTATATCATCATATTTGGTTTTATTTTGGTTTGTCTAACACTGTTTTGTAGGTACATAACCTTGGAAACCATTTATCAACTCAAAAGACTCTCACTTCAAGCCTCAGGTGCATCTTAGAACTTGACCTATAGGGGTGTTATTCTAGCTCCTTGCTTCCCCCCTTACAAACCCCCTAGGGTCACCCAAGAATCCTCCCTTGTGTTGGACTTGTCCTTCACTAAAATGAGGGGGATATCTATTGAGGTGACAATGATAGGTGTCTCTAGTTGTGTCACACGTTTGTGGTTTGGGTTGGGCTTTTCCCTAACTACAAATTGTGTGATAACAACCTACACATATTGTTTATAATTATTTTTTCAGGTTACTCACAATGGATTTCTTCAAGACCATGTAATAATTGATCAACTATGGCTAAGAACCCATGAAACTGTCATAATGTTTTACCCAATACATTGTTGGCTGATCGAGTCTCTCTAAAGTGTCATTAGAGAATTATCCTTTCTTTCTTATCAATAGCAAGGTAGCAATCTATCCCCCTAATGTTTTCCTCCCTTATCTACAACTGGCTCAATCTTTTGGAAGGCATGATTGTCCAGTAATACGAAGACGAACCCTAGGCAAGCATATTAAGTTTCAACAACTTGGTTTGACACTTTTCAGATTCCAAGATACATTGATCTGGGGGGTTTCATACTTAATACTTTGGAGGGAGATTTCAAAGGTCTCTTGGTCAATAATCAAAACATGAAAATATATTTATCTTACAACCTTAGTAGTGTCTGATTATTTTGTACATAGGGTAGAAACAACTCTGGTCACACATGGAAGATAATATTAGAAGTCATGAATCACCAAGGGTTATTATATCTAAAATATCTTATATAAAGTAACCAGTAGACTGTGGTGGAACTAATGATGCTTGTCAAGAGATGAAAAGGAAATCTGGGAAGTGGTTGTACTACCCATGTTGTGTACTTTGGCTTGGAAATCATTTTTGGGGCTTTGATCTCAAGTTTGAATAAATGACCTATTTTAAATATTTTACTCTTGATTTGTTTCTTATAACTTACTGAAAATGTTTTTTTACATATTGTTTTCATTCTCATGTTTGAGTTTAGTTTCAGATTTTGGTTTTAGCATTTTCCTGCTTTTAGATTGTAGATATTTCCTTCATCACTTATTTTGAATATCGATGTTCCTTGATCTGATTTGTCACTTTCTTTTGGCATGGATTTTAACTTTTGAGTTTGAGTGCAAGGGAAGGCCCAACATTGATCACACATTGAAGAGATTCTTACAAATCATGAACAAACACGGGTTACTATATCTGTAATAGTATCACGAAGTTCTCAGTTGTTTGGATATTAACTAGTAGTTGTGGTAGAACTCATGTTCCTACCAAGTAATAAAATGGTAATCCAAAGTAAACGAAAGTGCATATCCACTATTTTCTTATGTGCTTCATCCACCTCATATTAATAGGTTGGTTTTTTCCATGATGGTATTTGGGGATACCTCTGGGTTAAACTGTAAATGCATAGCATATACTTAACATATCAAAGTAACTCTCGTATCACCCTTCTTCCTATACACCCAATGGCATATGTAAAACTTATATATTAATCAATAAGGGTGAGCATATTGTAAAATGAAATGAAAAGGAAGTTGAAAGCAATGTGAGTAGTGTGGAAGTACAAGTAAACTCATTGGGGCTATGGACACTCGCTAGTAGTGGGGCCATGCTTGTATGATATCGAGGTAACTTCGTTGAGGCTATGGATATTTATGGTGCCAAATCAATGCCAGGAAAAGAGAGATAAAAAACACACCTATGTGGATATCTACTGGTTATAAAATTGAAAACCCCATGGTCAAACCATAGCCAATTATAAGTGTATGGCTAGTTAAAGGAATTAACCTCATTAATTGTGTTCTTTGAAAATAGTATGTTAGATTTTAAGTACTTGAAATTTGGGTTCATATCTTTTAGGAATTTGGCATCATTGTGGTACACATGACTATTGGAAGTTTCCTCCAGTTAATGGGATTATTCTTAACATTCATATTTGCAGAAAAGACCCTAATTTTGTTGACATAGATAATTGGTTCTTCCAACGTATCACCAATTGTTGACGCCTACAAAAACTCTCCCTTCATTTTTTTTGAGGAAAAAAAATAAGGGGCCGCCTATTAAACTTTAAACTTGTTATATATTCTTATTATTTGATCCTACTTTTTGTTTCTTATTCTTGGTATGAGGTTCTATATTTGTGTTGATCATTGTCTTTTGATGATGATCTATGATTGTTATTGGTTTCTTCATTACTCTTTCAATTTCGATTATTTTGATGAGGGGTTCTTATGAATTATACGTATGAGTGGGATGTATTTATCTCATTCTTATTCATTGTGTGTGGATGGCTTGATTCATGTCCTTGATGCTTGATCTCGTTTTATTAGATTTTACATATACCTTTTAAGCATATACTTAATTTATTAAATGATTCCTTTTAACCGAAATGATTAACGTATTAAATGAGGAACTAAAGCATGGATTCCACAAATAGATTATAATATTGGAATTTCATAAATGTTTTATTTGTACACTATAACAAGTGTTGCATGGAAGCTTGGTCCCTACCAAATAATGAACTAAACTGCCATGTAGCATTTGTAGAAATTAATTAAAATCTGTTTAAGACTCAATAGTGTTATCATGGTAAGATAATTGACTACCTATTGACAATGATTTTTATAATTGAATTTAAGTCCTTAGGAAAAGAAATTAGCATCCATATAAATTTTTCAATTTCTGGGAAAAATGCTCTCCACCAGCAAGAATAAAGGGTTCATTTTCCACCAGAAAAGGCCTGATTCATTCCATTATGACTAAATCCAGGAATTGATTAAATAAGTAATATGGTTTGTTGGCTAAGATTCTAACTCAAGCATCTGGCTTCATCTTTAATGATTGGAAAAACCTTTTTCATTATTTAAAAAAAAAAAATCCATTATTTTTTATTTCAAATGAAACAAGTTTTATCCATTTAACTGCCCATTTCAGAGAGGATTCTACCAAACAATTCAGTTAAGATAGCTCAAACTTGACTAAATAGTAATATGCGGTTTTCCTCCTTTCCGTTAAATACCTAAAAACGATTTTAAGGATCTCACAGATGGCTACGCTATTTGAATATATCTAAAGTTTTTTGAGATTTATCTAGAGATGTGGGGTTTGTACAAAACAATACTATAGGTTTTTCACATGTTAAAACAACATTTTTTGAAATACATCAGAAGGTTCTTCAAAATTCAAACAATGCCTAGTCGGAGCGCTTCCAGTGATGATAACCAGTTAGCGGGGTTCACTCCCTGCGTTAACAATATTCTATGGGGGTGAATCGAGGTGCATGTGCTAGGTGACTTTGATTGAATAGATAACCCCCAGTCACTACTTGAATCACAAACTATTGATTAAACAAATACGCCTTAATCAGGGCTTGAATCACAAAAAATGCTTTAAAGTTTGGTAAAGAAGCTCTGACCCAAATGGAGTTATTTCAAAGGCTTTGAATGGATTAACACAATTGCTTGAATCACAAAAAATGCTTTAAAGTTTGGTAAAGAAGCTCTGACCCAAATGGATTCATTTCAAAGGCTTTGAATGGATTAACACAATTAAGGCTTTAAAGTTAAATAATTATATTGCTCAAGTCTAGACAACAATGAAAGAAAGAATGACATGACACTCATGAAAATAAATTCCCACAATTTAAAATTCTTCTAACGTGGAAATGTGAAAATCCAAAAATTGCAAGCATTTACCTTTGGCAACAAATCGTAGACATCAAATAGCGCATTCCAATGAACTTTCACGGGCATTTCACTTGAGCTACCACATCGGCAGTATTCATGTGAATCTTCACCATTTTTTTACAAAATTAACTTGGTCACCACGACTTCAATTTGCTTTCTTCATGAATCTTACACCCTTCGTACCCTAGTTGCAGCAGAGGCTAAGAGATCCTTCGATATCTCGCCTCTAGTATTTTCACCCAAAATGATCTTCTTATGAATTAACTGTTGGCCCCGTTGTTCATGTGCCATATGCAAAGCTTATATGTCAGCTCAATGTCTCAATGTGACTGCTATTGTTAATTGTTGGTTAAATAACCAAACACATCTTTAACCAATGGAATTTCAACAGAGAAAAAGAGTAGCTGCAAATACTATGGACTCGCATTATAATGAACTATTCATTGTAATCAAGAACCATCGAATTGAAATAATGTCTACGTAATTATTTGCTTCCCAATGGTTGGTTCTATTGTTGCGAGAGGATACGAAGCGAGGCATGTTGGCATTACTTAATTGGAAGAAATTTGAACTACATACAAACCATGAAAGTTTGAGATACTTGCAGACTCACCCCACCATGAGTGAGGAAGAAGAAGGGTGGACCATCGCCTAAAGCAGACCTCCTGGAAAAGGATTTAAGGTTCGACTAAAGTTCATGTTTCTAGCTTTATTAGAGAATTTAATACAATGAACTATCCCACCATCCCCTAAGTCCATTAATGTCCCACCAGTGACAGTGACTAGCAGAAGCGAGAGGATTGTAGAGGATTGTCTCTTCATTCAGTGGCTCGTTAGGTGGCAGTTGTCAACACGCACCAAATCCATTTCGTACGAAGGAAGATATCAGCAACAGGATGGAATGAATTTGGCAATTAATTTTAAATTTTGAAATACGAGAGCATTGTAGAGGACTATTTGGCAATTAATTTTAAATTTTGAAATACGAGAGCATTGTAGAGGACTATCTCTTCATTTAGTGGCTCATTAGTTGGCAATTGTCGACACGCACCAAATCCATTTATTACGAAGTAAGATATAAGCAACATGACGTAATGGATTTGGCAATTAATTTTAAATTTTGAAATACGAGAGGATTGTAGAGGACTGTCTCTTCATTCGGTGGCTCGTTAGGTGACAGTTGTCGACACGCACCAAATCCATTTCATACGAAGGAATATATCAGCAACAGGACGGAATGAATTTGGCAATTAATTTTAAATTTTGAAATACGATAGGATTGTAGAGGATTGTCTCTTGAGTGAGTGGCTCATTAGGTGGCAGTTGTCGATACGCACCAAATCCATTTCATACGAAGGAAGATGTCATCAACAGGACGGAATGGATTTGGAAATTAATTTTAAATTTTGAAATACGATAGGATTATAGAGGATTGTCTCTTCATTCAGTGGCTCATTAGGTGACAGTTGTCAACATACACCAAATCCATTTCGTACGAAGGAAGATATCAACAACAAGACGAAATGGATTTGGCAATTAATTTTAAATTTTGAAATACGAAAGGATTGTAAAGCACTGTCTCTTCATTCAGTGGCTCGTTAGGTGGTAGTTGTCGACACACACCAAATCCATTTAATACGAAGGAAGATATCAACAACAGGACAGAATGGATTTGACAATTAATTTTAAATTTTGAAATACGAGAGGATTGTAGAGGACTATCTCTTCAGTCAGTGGCTCGTTAGGTGGTAGTTGTCGACACACACCAAATCCATTTCATACGAAGGTAGATATCGACAACATGATGGAATGGATTTGGAAATTAGTTTTAAATTTTGAAATATGAGAGGATTGTAGAGGACTATCTCTTCATTCAGTGGCTTGTTAGGTAGCAGTTGTCGACATGCACCAAATCCATTTCGTACGAAGGAAGATATCAGCAACAAGATGGAATAGATTTGGCAATTAATTTTAAATTTTGAAATACGAGAGGATTGTAGAGCACTGTCTCTTCATTCAATGGCTCGTTAGGTGGCAGTTGTCAACACACACCAAATCCATTCAATACGAAGGAAGATATCAGCAACATGACGAAATGGATTTGGAAATTAATTTTAAATTTTGAAATACGAGAGGATTGTAGAGGACTATCTCTTCATTCAGTGGCTTGTTAGGTGGCAGTTGTCGACACACACCAAATCCATTTCGTACGAAGGAAGATATCATCAACAGAACAAAATGGATTTGGCAATTAATTTTAAATTTTGAAATACGAGAGGATTGTAGAGGAATGTCTCTTCATTCAATGGCTCGTTAGGTGGCAGTGGTCGACACGCACCAAATCCATTTTGTACGAAGGAAGATATCAGCAATAGGATGGAATGGATTTGACAATTAATTTTAAATTTTGAAATACGAGAGGATTGTAGAGGACTATCTCTTCATTCACTGGCTCGTTAGGTGGAAGTTGTCGACACGCACCAAATCCATTTTGTACGAAGGAAGATATCAACAACAGGGTGGAATGGATTTGGCAATTAGTTTTAAATTTTGAAATACGAGACGATTGTAGAGGACTGTCTCTTCATTCAATGGCTCATTAGGTGGCAGTTGTCGACACGCACCAAATCCATTTCGCACGAAGGAAGATATCATCAACAGGACGGAATGGATTTGGCAATTAATTTTAAATTTTGAAATGCGAAAGGATTGTAGAGGATTATCTCTTCATTCAGTGGCTCATTAGGTGGAAGTTGTTGACACACACCAAATCCATTTCGTACGAAGGAAGATATCAGCAACAGGACAGAATGGATTTGGAAATTAATTTTAAATTTTGAAATACGAGAGGATTGTAGAGGACTGTCTCTTCATTCAGTGGCTCGTTAAGTGGCAGTTGTTGACACACACCAAATTCATTTCGTATGAAGGAAGATATCATCAACAAGACGAAATGGATTTGGCAATTAATTTTAAATTTCGAAATACGAGAGGATTGTAGATGACTATCTCTTCATTCAGTGGCTCGTTAGGTGGCAGTTGTTGACATGCACCAAATCCATTTCGTACGAAGGAAGATATCATCAACAGAACGAACTGGATTTGGCAATTAATTTTAAATTTTGAAATACGAGAGGATTGTAGAGGAATGTCTCTTCATTCAGTGGCTCGTTACGTGGCAGTTGTCGACACACACCAAATCCATTTCGTACGAAGGAAGATATCAGCAACATGACAGAATGGATTTGATAATTAATTTTAAATTTTGAAATACGAGAGGATTGTAGAGGACTATCTCTTCATTTAGTGGCTCGTTAGGTGGAAGTTGTCGATACGCACCAAGTCCATTTTGTACGAAGGAAGATATCAACAACAAGGGAAAATGGATTTGTGAATTAGTTTTAAATTTTGAAATATGAGAGGATTGTAGAAGACTGTATCTTCATTCAGTGGCTCATTAGGTGGCAGTTGTTGACACGCACCAAATCCATTTCGTACGAAGAAAGATATCAACAATATTTCGTACAAAGGAAAATATCAACAATAGAACGAAATGAATTTGGAAATGAATTTTAAATTTTGAAATACATGAAACTTGTAATAAGACTCTAAATTTATTGACGAAAAATGTTAGAAAAATAAAAAATTTTATTATATTAAATTTTATTTTTTTTATTTCTTAAGTTGAACATAAAATTTGGATGAAAATTTATAAGTCAACTCAAAAGTAATGTTAAAGTCAACAACTTAGTGATCGCTATAGTACCTCCCGCATGGACTAATAAGTATGAACAATCTTCAAAATGAAAGTTTTAAAAATTCAGTCAGATATAAGAATAATATTTGATAGCACATTGTATATATCTAAACATTCAAGTTTTTTTTAGAGTAAATAAGTAATGCTATTTAAGAGTGAGTATATGTCCATTGCCACAAAAGTGCAGAGTTTAAGAGTGAATTCGATAAACATGATTAATGGATTTGCAGTGGCATTCTTTGATGGAGCTTCGGTGGCAGGTGGTTCCAGTTGTGGAGCAAGCGGTGTTGTAAAATTTAGAGATTTGACGGAATATAAATGGTATTTCAACGATGGGTGGGAACAAACACCAAAGCAGAGCTGTTGGGTGCATGAGCTTTGCTAATTTGTATGGAAGCTCTAAATCTGTTTATTGAAGAATTTGAGGGAGTGTGACTGTCAAACAAAGATCGTTGATGTCTGAAAAATTATATCTTAATATAATTAGTATGAATTTTCTGCGGGAAAAAAAAAAATAATGCTATTTATTGGGATTTTGCAGATTGACAATCATACAACAATTTCCTGAAGGTGGACACGTGAGGTTATATATCGAAAATCGCGCCAAAGGAGAAGACCCAGATATCCGAATATTGGTTTCAACTATCTACTTCCATCATTCGCAATTCGGATATCCGGATCCGTTCATCTGTAATCTGGCTCCCTTTATTTCATCGACTATCCATATTTGGATCCGCCTTCCAACATCCTGTCTCCGGGCATCCACCTCCGCATCTCACATCCAGTAACTCCGGACCTGACTTTTTCATTACACTCATTTGGCTATCCAGATTCTAGATTATAACCCTTGACCTGATGAAATCTATGGTTGATAACGGTTTGATCCAAATGGTTATAATTTAGCGCAAACCCTAAGAGAATGGAAAATGTTTTTGCCAACATTCCTGTTGAAGACATTTGAGCAGGTCGAGCCAGGGAAAAGGAAAGAGGCATCAAATTATTGTCAGTTTTGTGAAGGGAATTCGATGAACAATAGGGAGATGCATATCATTGCACAACAGGGAGAGGTTGTTGCTAGAGCCCTGAAAGATGAGCTCTCTACAACATCTACCAATGCTCCCATGGTCTCTGCTAAGGTTCTGAACTTTCCCCTATGTAAGTTTGGCAGAAAGCTTGGGAAGGATTGATTGATTTGCAATTAGTGTCATGAGTTAGTGGCATGAAATCAGTGAAGGTAATATATTCCTACACTAAATATGTCGATGATGACTTGGATACAAGGTTACTCTCTTATATCTACTACATTTATGAACCTAGTCAATGTTGATTTTGTATAAAAGCAAAGAGGCTTGAGAATAACTAGGATGGAGGGGCAAATTTATTTGCCTTAGCAAGTTATGATAGTAACAAAAGGAGCATATTTCCCATGAGAATCAAGGACCTTCAGGGTCTGTTTATGCAAAAGATTTTGGGGTTTTTCCAGTAGYTAACAAGTCACATCATTGCAAGKGTTCCACTTCAATTTTTTCATGCATARTASCTTCAGGAAAATCGATTTTCTTTAATTGCAAAATTCAGCATGTACAACATTCAATTAGGCACGGTTACTTCAAGAGATTTCAATCTATCTTCACTCTTAAACTCAAAAAAGAAGACACATKTGTGGCAGAGATAGTCTCAGATTGGATTATTTTACTGTCTCTTCATCAAACAGTAGCAACAAAGGTGAATTTGTGATTGAATAATGGCCAGCTTTTGGTGAAATGATGAACATTTTGAAGAATATGATTGCACCACCAAAAAATACGAACGCTCTATTTTTTAGGGATGAAAATCAGATTATATTGTAATTTTRTTGGAAGAGTGTTGGCATTAATATATGATCAATGAAATACTTAGATAAGCACTCCAATATTCTTGTTTTGAATGGTTATTTTGGGAGAGCTAGTTACTAACTGGTYCACATTGGAGGAGCGCCCAAGCTGTAAATGAGGCACAGAGGTAGCATGGACACATTCAAAGCCTTATTTATGTGTTYTCTCTTCATTRTTGAGGAGAGTCCAGCTTTGAGGATATGGATTGACTTGCTTGTGTATTCTAGATATTTCTTGGAAGAAATTGTGGATCGAGAATTCACTTAAGGATTTTATTGTAAAAATAGCGAGGTGGAATTCTATAAAGAGGGACCCTTTCATTTGTTAGTGGGAGGCTGGAAGATCTCAAAATTTTGCTTACATATTTTTATGAAGTTGAATGAAAGGACTGAAGGTTGAGGAACTTTTACTTGAACCTCTTTTTGAAGATGGAATACAAGGAGAAGAGACTTATGATCATACTGTGTATTTATTGTTTTATTCTTGGATTTCTCTATGCGTATCAAGAATGTTTGTACTCTCTTTGGCTATCATTTCATTAGCAATTGAAGGAAGGACATAGTTAGTTCTATTTAACATATGAATTTTTCTTGTTTATATATGAACTAAATATGCTAGTAAGGTTTTATTTTGTGAATATGAATTATTTCTTGTTCACAATAATTAAACTTTATGTTTGTGATCCATTTTTGCTATTGTTAGAAGATGATTGCATTTACATAATAGATTAGGAATGCATTTAGGATTTAAAAGAGTTTAAACAAGCAAGTCTCCTTTCGGGGAGCAATCTATTTAATTAGTGGCAACAGAACCCACACACTAGAGGAGTTTGCCATACCAAACGAGAGCAAGTCTAATTGGGACTTGCCATCGAGCAATTCTCCCTGTTGTTGGCATGGTATTTTTTCCTGCGTCAACATTATGTTATGGTACATATATGGTATGGTATATATCTACATACATACATAACATATATGTATGAACATACATACATACATACATGTACATATGGTATGTATGTGTTTACACATACACACACATATGTGTGTGTGCATACATGTAATAATAATAATAATAATAATAATATAATCTATTTTTAAGGTCACAGCCAAGCCAGACACCAAATTGGTGTATGAGACCCCCTTGTTTGTGGGACAAGGGACCCCCTCCGCACAATGATTTGACTGCTAAAGTCTACATAGGTATACCTACCCTACCCCCATTTGGATTTGAACCTGTATATACATATGCATACATGTATATATACATATATATACATGCATACATGTATGTATGTATGTATATATGCATGCACACACACACACACATACAACTTAGTACAAGCAACACAACCTTATTATTACTGCAACGCAGTATTGAATGATTATTAAGAAGTAACGACATAGTTGTGTTATCCACTTAATTGTCGGTTTGATTAGTTTGGGGGTAGTTCTTTCTTCTTCATATCTATTTTTTTGTCGGGAAAAGCGAGGTGTAGGTAGGTGGTGGGAACAGGGCTTGGGAACAAGGGAGGTCATGCGAGGTGAAAGATGACCTCGCCTCATTATCAATTGTTTGTCATTTGGGAATCAAACTTGAACAAAATAATGGATTTATTTACTACGACCAACCAAAGGGAGTGAATAAATTCGTTGCAAGCAGGATGGAGGCTTGTTATATGTGTGTGTGTGTGTGTGTGTGTGTGTGTGTGAGAGAGAGAGAGAGAGAGATCTAGAATGTATCATTATATAAGTTTTCATCTATTTTAGTTTTTCTCAGTGGAAAAATTGGAGGAATTGGCTTGCAAAGCCCATTTTAGGGGCACATTCTAGTTTGGTGATTTGGGGTCTGGAAATTTCCAAAGCCTATTTGAGGCATCAAATGACACTTTTTGGAGTCAAAACTTTGTGAGCATAGCTCCCAGCCCCTCTATGAAGTTTTACAAATTGAAATCTTTACAATGGTTCGAAGATCACCTCAATTGAAGTTCATACGTAAAAAATATGCCTCCTACAAGTTGACCTACCTTGTTGACCACCATGGTACCGAGTGGATGCCACGTTCTTGTGACGCCACAAATACCCACTAAAATTCTATGCCTTAGATAATTTCAGTGGGTACCCCCTATAAAAAATTTAGCAAGGGATTTGATCACTACTAACTTGATTTGCTACTGATACATGAAACTACCATTATGTCTATACAATTCCAAGCCTAATCAAAGAACCCTCATGATCATCAGAGATTGTGCGAGTTTTTGCCCTACATTTGTTAGTTCTCTTTCTCGATGATTGAGATCCAATTCCTACTTCATCCTAAAATCTAATCTTAACTCGTATGACCATGTCGTATGGTTATCGGATTACTCTCCATCGGAGCGTTGCTTCTCGGAGTAAAATAACATGTAATGCCAATTTCGTCTCTGATATGTTGGTTCCAATAGCACTATCGGGATACTTTCTATCAGAGTCTTCGCCATCCGAAAGGTTTACACCTTGTGCACAATATCGACTCCGATGGACTTATCTCAATACATATAACTCCACTATACTATAAAGCGCTTGTCCTGTGTCGACGTGTCAAACTACTACTAGCCCAAAGAACTGGTCTACATGGTAAAATTTGGATGTGTGAAATGGGTCCCTCATATAACTGCTAACATTATGTGGTAGATGGTAATTTATGGATTGATCCAGTTTTATCTAAGCATATTATATTCTTTGTGAGTAAAATTTTTTTATATAGGCAATATCTTCGAGGCACGAATATTCTCTCAATACCTTCCCCATTAGAATGATGACTAACCATGGTACATTCCACTATCTGATGGCTCCTTTCTGATGACCCTCTTCAATAGCACTATCAGGAACCCTTTTATCAGAGTGAGCTTTCCATCTATTTTTCCTCTCCGATGGCACACTCTGATAATACTAATCTGGAGTATTAAAGTGTTAAACTAAATAAAAAATTTATGCACGATAAGCAACCCATGAATTACACATGAAAATATATAACTACTTCCCTAGCACGATTCCCAAGGAAGAAACGAATATTCTTCACGAATTTCCATCGGAGGGTGTACAAGAAATAAAGTGTTTGAAGCGTTTCAATGAAACATCTCGATGACTCTTTCAGATAGTACTGCTGGGGAAACTTTTCAGGCTCGATCTACCGACCACTACGCACCCGATACACAAATTTGAGAGGATATGTACTTCCAAGAGCATTAATGACGATGTAGTCTCCCACCTAGAAACAAATTGTCTTCCATTTAACATTAAATACGCAGAATTAGGTGTAAATCACAAACACATAAGACCTTTTTAACCCTAACTAACACATTATCGCGCCTTCTGTAAAATTGTAAGTATTGTGTTGTGCATACTATGACTACGAACTAACTTCAGACCTCTATAGAGCTCCAGAATGATAGGTATGTGAATGGATTAATTTTAATTATCTATACAGTTTTATTAGTCAGGTAAACTTATGTGAGTTTCGTCTATTATAGAACACAAAATCAATACCATGTCGTGATAGAAAACCAGGAGAGAGAAAAACCCCATGGCAAATATACCAGCACCCATTATCAATTCAGATAACATCCTAGCAACGAACACCAATTACTTCAATGGGATGGACCAATATCCCCGATACGATGAAATCTACACGATCTTCAACAAAGGGGACTTTCCACCTATGTATGTCTATTGTTCAAAATTATGGGATGTCAATTATAAGAAACACATATATGATATATGTCATTATTTCTTTGCTCCCCTACATACCATAATTTTTGGGTACCTGCCATATAGAATATCATAGGATTCCCTAGCAACCTTGAAGAGTATTGCAAATTGGTATATGGGAAAGTATTATACATATTGTTGAATTTTCAATTTCCAGATCTGATAATTATTTCCTTATGATTTCAAACATAATTTTAT
>JASDQU010739860.1:65218-77480 GCA_032191745.1 Picea mariana
ATGGGGTAGGATTAAGGGAGCATATCTGGCAGCGACTATGGCGTCCATTCTATTCATAGGGGGATTAGCACCAGCCATAGGAATATTAGGTGGAGGAGAGCTTGGAGGAGAAGGATCTCGCGAAGGGGCTACTGGGAATGAGTCTCGAAGTGGAGTGGGAAACAAGAGGGGATTTAAGGAGAAGGCTAACGAGCTCAAGTCAGCAGGTGCTCCTCTTTGCACAGGAGTAGTAGCAGTAACAAGAGGAGGAGTAGCAAAGATAGGAGTGGGGAAATCTTCTGTAGTCCTGGGTCTACGCCAAGGTACAGCTTCATAGGAGAGGGGAGTGACAAGGATTTCTCCCTACAATCCCAGACCAGGAGGGGAAAACTCAACAGGAACACTCCCAAAATTCAGGAAACGGGAAACCTCAGAAAGAGGCCTATTAAGATACTAAGGAGGAGAGAATGGAGTTCCTACAGAAGGAGATGGCGGATTACCTGGTTCGGCGGTGGAAGCTTCTTCTTCGGGGGCCTTTCCTTTCCTGAGAACCACCTCTGGATCAGTTTCAGGTGTAGCTAGAGGCAATTGTGGATGAGACCGCGTGTGTCTACCTCTGAAAGCCACAATTAACACGGCAGGTTCGCCACAGTGGAGTCGCCACAATGGAGTCGCCAAGTGCACAGTAGCAATCTTCAAAGGCTCTAATACCCGATGCACCTTCAGAATCAGAGGCTCAATGTCGTTCAATCCCAGGAAAATTTTCAACTTCGTCCCCGGCAACGGCGCCAGAAATGTTAGCGTCGGAAGTCACCCCTGGATTGCAGCAGGAGCAGAGCCCGACACCCATCAGTTTATGTCACGATTTGTTTAATGGGGTGATCAAATGGAGGTTAACTCAAACAATGTGGTTCTAACTCCGAAACTAGGCCAGGCATGCATGGGCAAGTGAGGTCTTAGATAACTTCATACAGTAGGTTGTAGTAAAGGTGGGTAGGGGGAAGACTTGTATAAGAGAAAAGCAGAGGTCTGTTGTTAACATCAAGTTCCTAACAGACTGTACGGGAAAACATCTAAATGCAAGATCTTCTTGCATTCAACTGCAAAAAACTGGAGAATACAACAATGCAACGATAAATCCTCTATCGTAACACAATTGCAATTATTCGCACGAATCAGTCGATCACGAACTCTCTCAGTATGAGATGAAACTAGATGGAGTGAGAAGATTGTCTGTCATTAAACAAGAAATCTTACATACCAATACATAACCAGATAACTAGAGTCTGTGCTAAAAATTTACAATCAGGAGCTTTGCTCTACCATCGATAGATTACAAAATACAAAGACTGAGTCTATATACTCAGGAAAATTCACCTAACAGAGGCATGTTCAACCATCCAAGGCGTGGTGTCTCTTCAGCCGAATTCGGGCAGATAATCCCTGTCAGACGCCACCTTAACTGCGCATGGCTCCTGCAAGGAGGGTAGCTGAGCCATTAAGTGTCGGGCTAGCGTGTGCAGACCTCTCTGCCCAGTCGAGGACTTCAACATGGCTTCTTTGGAAAAATCGGTACGCAGGACCTCTTCGAGCAGACCGCTTGCCAGACCTTCCATACCTCACACTTAATGAATGAAAGGAGGTTTCAACCACCCGCTCCTGCCTTCATTTACTCCAAGCGAGAAACAACATCGAGATCGGATTCGATGGCGCCTGGAGATCGCGATGATCCCCTTTGTAACTGAACTCGGCGCCTTTGGCCTTCTTTACACAACTCGTTTCTTTCCCCAAGTGACCACGGGCTGTGACCACGTGCTTATTCCCAAGGCGCTTTCGGCGTTCGCGAATAGGAAGGGGTTGATCCCTATTTCTTGAAATTGCGATGAGCGAAACGCCGAGACCACTTAATTTGGTGCCACGCGCCCCTCTGGATCCGACGGTTCTGAACTCTCCCGACGATGTTGTGGACCCCAGGTCCTAGACTCTTTCGTCACTTCGCGCATCGGGGGTATGAGAGAGCTGCTCCTTGCGCTTTGAAATCACGATGGGTGAAAAGGCGGGGAGCCTAATCGTGCGCCAGGTGTCCCCTTTAGATGGACGACCGAGACTGTTCCTCAATATTGTGGGCCCGCCTTGGGCTCTTTCGGCGCTTCGGGGTTCGGGGTTTTGAAATGTGCAACGACATAAAACCTTCACCCTTTGAACTCGTGACTGCCGAAAAGCCGACGCGGCTGGATCTCGCGCCACGCGTCCTTTGGATGGACGGCTGTTATTCTTCTCTGCATACAATATGGGCGCTATCCATTGCACTAACCTCGGCACGACTTCTCTATCTACGATTTCCCGTCAACCGTTGATCCGCTCATATGGATGGATCCGGACCGTTGACACTATAATTTTGCCCGCTTGCTTGATCTTAAGTCCAAAAAGGACTTCTTCTATGCGCTGCGCTTGGGCACTCCTCGTGCAACCTGCAGACCCGGATATCCCGATGCCGAAAACAAGTAATGTTGCTAACAGAACCCACACACTAGAGGAGTTTGCCATACCAAACGAGAGAAAGTCTAATTGGGACTTGCCATCGAGCAATTCTCCCTGTTGTTGGCATGTTATTTTTTCCTGCGTCAACATTATGTTATGGTACATATATGGTATGGTATATATCTACATACACACATAACATATATGTATGAACATACATACATACATGTACATATGGTATGTATGTGTTTACACATACACACACATATGTGTGTGTGCATACATGTAATAATAATAATAATAATAATATAATCTATTTTTAAGGTCACAACCAAGCCAGACACCAAATTAGTGTATGAGACCCCCTTGTTTGTGGGACAAGGGACCCCCTCTGCACAATGATTTGACTGCTAAAGTCTACATAGGTATACCTACCCTACCCCCCTTTGGATTTGAACCTGTATATACATATGCATACATGTATATATACATATATATACATGCATACATGTATGTATGTATGTATATTTATATGTATATATGCATGCACACACACACACATACAACTTAGTACAAGCAACACAACCTTATTATTACTGCAACGCAGTATTGAATGATTATTAAGAAGTAACGACACAGTTGTGTTATCCACTTAATTGTCGGTTTGATTAGTTTCGGGGTAGTTCTTTTTTCTTCATATCTATTTTTTTGTCGGGAAAAGCGAGGCGTAGGTAGGTAGTGGGAACAGGGCTTGGGAACAAGGGAGGTCATGCGAGGTTAAAGACGACCTCGCCTCATTATCAATTGTTTGTCGTTTGGGAATCAAACTTGAACAAAATAATGGATTTATTTACTACGACCAACCAAAGGGAGTGAATAAATTCGTTGCAAGCAGGATGGAGGCTTGTTATATGTGTGTGTGTGCAGGTGTGTGTGTGTGTGTGAGAGAGAGAGAGAGAGAGAGATCTAGAATGTATCATTATATAAGTTTTCATCTATTTTAGTTTTTCTCAGTGGAAAAATTGGAGGAATTGGCTTGCAAAGCCCATTTTAGGGGCACATTCTAGTTTGGTGATTTGGGGTCTGGAAATTTCCAAAGCCTATTTGAGGCATCAAATGACACTTTTTGGAGTCAAAACTTTGTGAGCATAGCTCCCAACCCCTCTATGAAGTTTTACAAATTGAAATCTTTCCAATGGTTTGAAGATCACCTCAATTGAAGTTCATATGTAAAAGATATGCCTCCTACAAGTTGACCTACCTTGTTGACCACCATGGTACTGAGTGGATGCCACGTTCTTGTGACGCCACAAATACCCACTAAAATTCTATGCCTTAGATAATTTCAGTGGGTACCCCCTATAAAAAATTTATCAAGGGATTTGATCACTACTAGCTTGATTTGCTATTGATACATGAAACTACCATTCTATCTATACAATTCCAAGCCTAATCAAAGAACCCTCATGATCATTGGAGATTGTGCGAGTTTTTGCCCTACATTTGTTAGTTCTCTTTCTCGATGATTGAGATCCAATTCCTACTTCATCCTAAAATCTAATCTTAACTCGTATGACCATGTCCGATGGTTATCGGATTACTCTCCATCGGAGCGTTGCTCCTCGGAGTAAAATAACATGTAACACCAATTTCGTTTTTGATATGTTGGTTCCAATAGCACTATCAGGATACTTTCTATCGGAGTCTTCGCCATCGGAAAGGTTTACACCTTGTGCACAATATCGACTCCGATGGACTTATCTCAATACATATAACTCCACTATACCATAAAGCGCTTGTCCTGTGTCGATGTGTCAAACTACTACTATCCCAAAGAACTGGTCTACATGGTAAAATTTGGATGTGTGAAGTGGGTCCCTCATATAACTGCTAACATTATGTGGTAGATGGTAATTTATGGATTGATCAAGTTTTAGCTAAGCATATTATATTCTTTGTGAGTAAATTTTTTTTATATAGGCAATATCTTCGAGGCACGAATATTCTCTCAATACCTTCCCCATTAGAATGATGACTAACCATGGTACATTCCACTATCTGATGGCTCCTTTCTGATGACCCTCTTCAATAGCACTGTCAGGAACCCTTTTATCAGAGTGAGCTTTCCATCTTTTTTTCCTCTCCGATGGTACACTCTGATAAGACTAATCTGGAGTATTAAAGTGTTAAACTAAATAAAAAATTTATGCACGATAAGCAACCCATGAATTACACATGCAAATATATAACTACTTCCCTAGCACGATTCCCAAGGAAGAAACAAATATTCTTTACGAATTTCCATCGGAGGGTGTA
This sequence comes from Picea mariana, assembly GCA_032191745.1. Lineage (NCBI taxonomy): Eukaryota > Viridiplantae > Streptophyta > Pinopsida > Pinales > Pinaceae > Picea > Picea mariana. The sequence goes on from JASDQU010739860.1 coordinate 69,995, forward strand.
CAAGAAATGAAGTGTTTGAAGCGTTTCAATGAAACATCTCGATGACTCTTTCAGATAGTACTGATGGGGAAACTTTTCAGGCTCAATCTCCCGACCACTACGCACCCGATACACAAATCTGAGAGGATATGTACTTCCAAGAGCATTAATGACGACGTAGTCTCCCACCTAGAAACAAGTTGTCTTCCATTTAACATTAAATACGCAGAATTAGGTGTAAATCACAAATACATAAGACCTTTTTAACCCTAACTAACACATTATCGCGCCTTCTGTAAAATTGTAAGTATTGTGTTGTGCATACTATGACTACGAACTAACTCCAGACCTCTATAGAGCTCCAGAATGATAGGTATGCGAATGGATTAATTTTAATTAGCTATACAGTTTTATTAGTCATGTAAACTTATGTGAGTTTTGTCTATTATAGAACACAAAATCAATACCATGTCATGACAGCAAACCAGGAGAGAGAAAAACCCCATGGCAAATATACCAGCACCCATTATCAATTCAGATAACATCCTAGCAACGAACACCAATTACTTCAATGGGATGGACCACTGTCCCCGATACGATGAAATCTACACGATCTTCAACAAAGGGGACTTTCCACCTATGTATGTCTATTGTTCAAAATTATGGGATGTCAATTATAAGAAACACATATATGATATATGTCATTATTTCCTTGCTCCCCTACATACCATAATTTTTGGGTACCTGCCATATAGAATATCATAGGATTCCCTAGCAACCTTGAAGAGTATTGCAAATTGGTATATGGGAAAGTATTATACATATTGTTGAATTTTCAATTTCCAGATCTGATAATTATTTCCTTATGATTTCAAACATAATTTTATGCCACGTTTATCATAGAATAATTACACGTTGAAAATATCAACCAAATAACTATAGCGGAAACAATAGAATCATAGAAAGATAACCATGCACAATAGACACAAGATTTTACCCTGGGAAACCCAACCTTGGGAGAAAACCCAACAACTTTTATTAAGAAGAAATCAATCCAATTTTATCACCATTTACATGAAGAAACCCAGCACAAAATAATTTCGCACTTGTATGAGGAAGAACCCTCAAGGATAGTGCACCACAAAAGAACTGCTAAGATACTCCAAAAAATAGTGCACCTTGAAGATAGTGCAATTGGAAACTACGCACCACAATTGGAAACAGAGAATTGCACACTACAATTGGGAACTGATAACTGCACACTGCAACTAGCAATAGAGAATTGTGCACTGCAATTGGCAATAGAGAATTACACACTGCAATCGGGAACTAAGAACTGCGCACTTTAACAAACAATTGGGAACTGCACACTATAATAGACAACTGGGAACTGTGCACTGTAATAGACAACTGGGAACTGCACACTGTAACAGACAACTGGGAACTACACACTATAGCTGGCAACTATTAGCGATAAAAAAATGCATTGGTATTTTTGGAGTGTTTTCTCAACTTTTATTTAATACGCTCGTTTCTCAGTTTTCTGGCAAGTGTCATAATCTCCAAATTCTTTATCAAAGCTCTTGTTGATCAATTTTGTCCAAACTCTCTGACCATACCTGCAAATAAAATTTTACCCTCTCGACCTAGTTTATTCTTTTGAGTTTGATTTATTCCTAGTTTTCATTGAGTTTCTTTTAAAAGTGGTGTGTGCTTTAAAGTTGTTTAACTCTAGGATATACTTTAAAGCATCCTAAGTCTAATCTTAAGTCTAATCCTACTTTCAAAATCTACATGCCTAAATTCTTATGTCTAAGTCTTGAGTCTTGTCATACCAAACCTATACTCTAGCCTCTCGGGTTTGATGGCTTTGAGCCAAAACTTTAGGGACCCATGGGCCAAGCCACATGTTCACATATGCCAATTCCAGGTCTGCATATCAAGTGCGTTCAACACAAAGCCTAACGCATAGTCACATGCCCAAGCTATGAGCTAAGCTCCAGCTTCAAGTTAACCACTAGTCGACATCCAAAGCCATGTATGCCCAATTCATAGCTAAGTTGACATGTTAGGCCACGAGTCAAGCTATGAGATAAACTCAAGCCAAGTTCACTTATTCAAATCACAGGGTATCTATTCTTGCAAGATATCCAGATATCATATCCTATGCCTATGCAAAAGATGTTAATTGTCAGCTCTGTAAACATGGAAGGTCGCCCACCCATATGCTTCTGAACCACCGAATCAATAATTTACTGCATGATCTTTTTGAATGACAATGGATTCGAAGATTCAGAGGTTTCTTCATCATCGATGGAAGGAAATACCCTAAGTACAGAGCCAATATTCAATTGCTTGAATACATGCCCGATTTGCCAAGTGTCAGACTCTACAGAAGTAAATTGTTGAATAAAATCAAACACCGAGCATATTGCAAATATTATGCAGGTATCGAGTTGTTGTCAACTACAGGGTTGAGGCGTTGATAATTGAGGTTTTCTATTGTACATCAAGAGCCAAGTATCAACAGCAATAAATAAAATAAGACCACTTGACAGTCTAGCCACCAAGAATACCAGATAGCAGCACAGGTAGCCTTTGAGGACATGTAGATTGATGCAGAATTGCAAACCAAATACTTGAAGAGCACATATCCCTTCTTGGTCGACTGCAAATGCTTCAACATTGTCACTGTTCTCTACGCACTTTTGTGTGTTTCTATCAACGTGCTTTTAGCTATTCAATCCTACAAAAACAACGAAGATCTCTTCAATGGCATTTTGCAATGTTAAATAGTACTTATTACATTGTTTGTAGTGATTGCAGAGATTGAATAGAAACGGATTCATAAGTTCTGGTGAAATTCAAAGTATTGGGCATGCAGTGATCTCATCAACAGATCGTTGATAAGTTGAAAAGGAAAAAATTGAATCAAAGCTGCATTGTTTGCTTGCTATGACTGGAGCTATTTCTTTGACCCCTTTCATTGTCTTCTCAGTGATAGTTATGTGGTTATCATTTGACTTTTATCTACCTCAAAGCATCGAACCAGAAGCCCCATACTTTGAGGGAAACCCAGGCCAAACCTTGCAAGCTATTGTCATGGCACTGACAGCATCAGGCGATGAATATGCAGTTTTACATACTTTGTAGAGAACCCGAGAGTTATATAAAAGTAGAATGCAAGCAAACCTTCTGATCAACTTGCATTACTATTTGCAGAATGTGTAATTTCGAAAGCATTACCAGTTAAAGAACAACATTTTTGGAAGCAAGTTCAAAGACTTTCCCTTTCGGTGGCTTAGGTGGGCTTTCACAGCTGTCTTTAGCCACCGAAAGCATAGCTTTCGATGGCTTACAAGTTTGAATTTTGGCCATTTAGCCATCGAAAGCACAGACAGGGCAGAGAGGCACTCTTTTTGCACAGATCCCAGTTTTCATGATCCTTTTGGCACAAGGAAGATTTCTACATGATAATTATAATTTAGAGCATCAAAATTAGTGCTCTGTCTCAGTTTTGAAGGTGCCAGCAAAGTATAAATGATAAAGCTTCTTATCTGTTTTTGGCAAAAGAATGACATGTCTGCCAAGGTGGCATTTTTTTTGCCCTTATCCATCAGCGTATCAGGATTTGTGCAGCTGTCGAAGATCATGAAGATTGTTACGATAAGATTTTGACCCTTAAGATAGGGTTATTTCCTAGTTTTATGAAAACTGTTTTGACTTTCTATATTTAGTATTTTAGATCCAGTTTCTTAGGATCTGAAACTGCTTTGTAAAGACTATAAAGTCTATTGTTTTGAATGACTGAGGGTTTCGAGTCTAGATACAGATACCTTGAGGCTATTTTAATAGACTTTCAGATATATAATTCAAACCACAATTTCCTTTCATTATTGATGTCAGATTTCCATTGCCTTTCTCTTTCTGTACTTTGATTCAAGTTTTTTTTAGCTGCTAATGACTGTTATCTCATTTTGTCAACTCATAAGCTTGGTTTAATAGTAATCTACACTATCTTATTTGACCCATCACATGTGTGTTCTGGTTAAGAAGCATAGCTTTCTTCATCCACCAATTTTTCTATCTATCTGATCATTAATTATTGAGAGCATTGTCTCATTTGGTTATATACATTTGACTCTCTTGATACCAATCCAGTAGGCCAGTTATCCCATTTGATACACACATAAACACAAAAACAATCACATTTTAAGTTACCAGGCTTCTTCAAGCTACAACCTGAGAAGGACTCCTGGAGTGATAACAAATTGGCGTTGTTTCTGGGGAGAGGAGATTGAAGCTCAGCTTCCTTGCGACACGACATAGATCCAACTTTGATGATAGACAAGGTCTGGACATATTTTCGGTTGTAATCATCTATCTGGCGACTCCATGAAGGACAGATTCACTGGCGACTCCATTGTTCAGAAATCTGTTGGCGACTCCACTGGTATGAAATGAACAAGAGGTATGCATTTTGCAATTTCTCAAGTATTTCTGGTTATCCTCATCCTATACCTAGTAAAGATGAATAGGAAAATAGCCTTCCCATATTTCGAGGAGAAGAGTGGGAAGTGCCAGCTGAACACTTGCTGGAGTTCCATGACTTTATTCATCGGCTTCAAATCAGACATGAGGATGTTCAAATTAAACTTTTCAGATATTCATTAGAGGGAATTGCTCTTGACTTGTGTCGATCTCTTCCAAATGCAAGTATTAGTTCCTTGGCATATTTTCATACTGTATTTCATTTATTTTGCAAAGGAAAGTTTTCAGCTGACTTTTTATATCCTGAATGTTGTCATGAATTTAGTTTGTTGAATAAGAAATTAAACATTCATGAAAAGCCTGTTGTAGTAGAAGATACCTCTTTCAATCACCAAGAGATTGGTGACCTACAAAATGAAAAGCTTAGTGTAGATGCTTTTGACATTGTACCAAATGCATCTACTATCTTAGGTTGTCACGAAGATCAGATTGTTCCCTTTGAAGACTTAAAAGATGATAAGCAGATTTCTAAATCAATATGTGACAGTGTTAGATCTATGGCAAAGGTCGAGCAGTCTACATTCAACACTGAGATCAGTGAAGGCAGTCAGCAGCTAAAATACAGTCAGTTGGAACAACAACATAGAGAGGTATCCCTTTATGGTTTTAATGACCCTATTGCAAACTTTTTGGAATCTATGGACAGCATAGATGTTAAAAAATTTCTGTCAGATGAAAGCTAGCTTTATCATCTGTTCAAACCACTTTTTTGTTGGCTATGCATTCCATTATTTTTTGGGTCAAGATCAAGAACAGGTTCAGTAAATCAGTTTCTGATATGGCTTCATTGGAAGCATCAGTACAATGGTTAGAGAAGGAGTAGAAGAAAATAAGCTCGCTCTATGAGCAAGTAGACTTTTTTTATTATTGGTTGTTGAATAAGCAGAGCAAGTTACATGCAGGTTATAGGAGGTCTTCAAAGGGGTTTTATTCTTTAAAGAGGTACTACATAGGATGCCAGATGAGTTGGCCAAAGAAACGCTTCTAATGGAAGAAGAAGAAGAAAGGAATATAACTAAGGAACAATTCCTATTGCTTCTAGAGAAGGACCAAGAAAAACTAGAAGCAAAGGAACAAGAAGAAAAAAGAAAGGAAGAACAAAGATACCAGAAGGCCATGGAAGCAAAATAGGAATACCAAATAAAATAGGTAGAGATGGAGAAGGAAAAGAAAGAGTGCCAAGAGGAACTCAAAGGGAAGAAAAAATATGAAGTAAAAAGGAAACCCAAGTTGGATGAGAAGAAGAAGAGAAATGAAGCATTGAAGAAAATTGCAGAAGATAGGAAGAGGAAAGATGAAAGAGAGGCAAAGGCACTAGCATATGTAGAGCAAAAGAATAAAATAAATCAGGAAGAGGAGAAACAAAGGTTGGTTTCAGAAGCAGAGCAAAAGAAAAGGAAAGAAGAATAAGAACAACAAAAGGTTATTGAGGCCAAGGCAAAGAGGGAGGAAGATGAAGAAGCGGAAAAGGAAAGGAAAAGGAAATAGGACGAGGCCAAAAATAGTCCAACAACCCTGAGTGTAGGTATAGTTGATATACCTCCTCAAGAATGTACTCCTCTAATGGCAATACTAGGAATTTTTTCTTTTTCCTCTCAAGTGATATAATTGAATGGAGGTGTAGTGGTAGTGAGTGAATATTACTACAACAACAAACCAAAGGAATAGAGAAGAGGTCAAGAAAAATAAAAAGAGGGGAGACAACTCTCAGCCAGGGATCGACCAAAACTTCCATTGAATGGAGAGCAGGACCAAACCCCAAAGACATGTTATACATATTGCTTCTTCTCTTAATGGGTTTGCAGGGGAAAATTCCATGTATGTGTATGAGTTAGTTGTTGCCTTGGACACCTCACAGACCAGGGTGGTTGAGTTGGAAGAAGTGTTGAGGATACAAAGAGACAAAATACTGTTGAATTTAAAGAGACAGCTGGTGCAACACAAAAGTTTCATAAAGAAGAAATAGAAAAGGTTTTGCAAGCACAGAAAGATGAAATGAATGCAGAGTTCGAGAAGAAGGCCTGCATAGTTGAAGGCCTCCACAAGGGATAACTAGATGACATCAAGTTGTCACATTCAAAAGAGACAGAGCAATTGAAAAACAATCATGCATAGGAATTGACTATCTTGCAGAAAGAACGTGTGGAAGCCAACAAATTCATTGAACAACTGGAACATAAAATCCTAGGGATGGAGCAAGCTAAAGAAAAACTTGAGAAATCTCTAGAAGAAAATTAGATAGGAGTTCTCATCCTTGAAGCTATGAATATATAAACCAAAGTTGCCAATGAAGAGCTAAATACGGTGCAAAAGAAATGCTTATGTGTATTGAATGATATCTAGAGAAACAAAGATGATCAAATAAATCTACAGGACCAGATGGAGGAAATGAGAGACAAATATCAGAAGGCTTAGGATGACTTTTATAGAATTATGGATTGGAAAAGTGTATACCAAAAACCACCAAGTACTTTTCCACTCTACACTACCAGAAAAAAGATAAAAGACCAGGTTGTGTTTGATACCTGGAAACCCCTCTTATAACACATAAGAAATATTGAGAAGACAATGACAAATTCCTACAAGAGATTATGGAATGCCTCTGATAAACTATTGGAGGAATTCAGAATGGAAATTATGCCCAACATTGATGATGCAGACCCTGGTGAGCTGACAATAGCAGAATTTGAAGAAAAGAGGGTTGTTATCCAAGAGGTCATTGAACGACTTACATAGGTTGGAAAAGAGTTATTAACTGACTATCTTATGAAGCCAATGAAGCTAATCACATTGGCCAAAGATTTTATCAAGAAGACAGAGAAAGGATTAAAGTTGTAAGTTACGACTAAAATATGTGATGGTGAACTGGACCTGGAGAAAATGCAGCTAAGCAATATGGAAACAATCTTGAAAGACTATGCACTATGGAAAGAATATAGAAATAGAATGGAGTTGT
>JASDQU010739860.1:94775-105882 GCA_032191745.1 Picea mariana
CCTTGGCCAAAGGCTGGTGTTGATTGGCTACAAGTCAACATTTTTGTTGGAAGAAAAGCATAAATATCAAGAGCTGCCATGTTTTCTCCTTGGAGAAAACTGTAATTATTTGTAGGGTGGATGAATAAATAGTTATCCAACAGTTGGGCCTATGACATCCCAACTTGAAATACATATCCCAAATACTTCGAAAATGTGTCAGTATCGCCCAATTTTTTGTCATTTCCACCTTTGAAATGTCGTACATGAAGTCCTGTTGGAAAGTGAGGAAATCTAGAGCCGACATTGACACCATTGCTACACTCTGGAAGTGTCTGAGGATGAAAAGATGGCAGTATCTGTATCCCAGGGCTCATGTGACCTAATGAATGACCAAGTTCTTCTCTGATAATTTCAAGGAGTGCTAAGCATAGATCATCATCTGACAGAGGATCCAACGATTTGTTTTTCTTCCTTGTATCTTCGATTTCCACATGTTTCTCCTTTGAGTTGGACTTGACAAAGTAGGCAACATTGGCATGTTTTTTTCTTTGGTTATTACCATAAAAAACAATTATCTTTGAGACCTCGTGATCCATCTTGGTGATCGAGGGATTCTTCTAGTGTTCTTCTTGAAGCGAGATTTGGTTTTGGTGAAAACCCCTCTCCCTTAAGTACACCAAGACTACTTTCTCTAATCTTTCTTCCATTATTTCATTCAGATAATTCTTCATTTCTCTGAGAGTGTCACTCATATTCTCCAAAATTATTTTCATGTTTCCAAGTATGGCATTTATGGTTTCCATACTTATGCATGTGACTTCAATTTGATGATAGATGTTTCTCTCTAATACCAATTGAAAGTTGTAAACTAGATATATATAATACTTATTAATTAATTATGTCTGCTATAGTAATAAATGAAGAGGCTATATATGTACAGCCTTAAATCCTTAGTAAAGAGATGCAACACTTCGCAATAGTTAATTACATATATTAATGATTATTAAACACATGTATTTATACTACAGGAACCCTTCTATCGGAGTGAGTTTTCCATCTATTTTTTCCTCTCTGATGGTACACTCTGATAAGACTAATCTAAAGTATTAAAGTGTTAAACTAAATAAAAAAATTATGCATGCTAAGCAACCCACGAATCACATGTGCATATGTATAACTACTCCCATAGCATGATTCCCAAGGCATAAATGAATATTATTTAGGAATCTCCATTGAAGGGTATATAGGAAATGAAGTGCTTGAAGCATTTCGATGAAACATCCTGATGACTCTTTCTGATAGTACTATCGCGAAAACTTTTCAAGCTTGATATCCTTACCACTATGCACTTGATACACAAATATGAGAGGATCTATACTTATGAGAGCATTAATGACAGTGTAGTCTCCCACCTGGAAACAAGTTGTCTTCCATTTAACATTAATTATGGAGAATTGGGGGTAAATCACAAATACATAAGACCTTTTTAACCCTAACTAATGCATTATTCCGCCTTCTGATAAACTTGTAAGTATTGTGTTGTGCATACTGTGACTGTGAACTAACTTTAGACCTCTATAGAGCTACAAAATGATAGGTATGTGAATGGATTAGTTTTAATTATTTATACTAGTCTATTAGTCAGGTAAACTTATGTGAGTTTCATCTATTGTGGAACACATAATCAATACCATGTCGTGACCGAAAACCAAGAGAGGGAAAAACCTTGTGGCGAATATACTAGCACCCATTGTCAATTCAAATGACATTCTAGCAACAGACACCAATTAATTCAATGGGATGGACCGTTTTCCCCGATACGATGAAATATACAATATTTTCAACATAGGGGACTTTCCACCCGAGGATAACAACTTGGAAGTATACCATAATATCAAAAAAAGTTGCATTCACCTCATAGTTGCCCATCCTATGTTGTTCCCTTACAATGATGCAAGAATATGGTGCCTCACGCACCTTGACAAAGATACAACCACCATACTAAGAATAACGAAGCTTCATATAGCATCTCTAAGGCCAGAGGATATAAGACTCTGATATCACCTCCAAGGACCTGTAATCTCTTTGAATGAACCATTTTTGAAGAAATTCAGGAAAGACAACAATGATTTTGAAGAGCTAATGGAGAATTGGTGGTGTGATGAAGAAATAAAGGTCAATAAAGGAGAATAATTGATCCTTGATTAGGATCTCAAAAGACCCTACAGATTAATGAACATTATGATATGCAGATTGTATGGTGAGGAGAAGAGCACTCACTTTTGTATGGAATGGTTGCCAATGGCATAAACAATAGTGAAGATTAGGAAAATCTTCAACTGGGCAGATATACTAGCATTTAACATCTTCCAGAAAGTCAATGAAGCCCTAGGTATGAAAAATCCTAGCTTCTTCATGTCGGCTTACCTCATAAATGTCATATGCTCTATTATACATTTTCCCATTTTTGGATGGAATTGGAACCATAGTCAGCCACTTATGCATGTGTATTGTTCAGAATTATGGGATTTCAATTATACGAAACACATATATGACATACGTGCTTATTTCCTTGCTACCCTACATACCATAATTTTTGGGTATCTTCCATATGGAATATCACAGAAGGCCCTAGAAACCTTGAAGAATATTCAAGATTGGTATATGGGAAAGTATTATACATATATTAGGGTCTATGGGAACTCTAAGGTCCCACATATCCTACACAAATATGTTCCCAATAGGTTACTACAATGGGGATCAAAACTTGGGTATTACATCCCCCCCCCACCCTGATATTTTGCATTGTCCCTAGTGCACATCACCATTATATAAAATAATTTTTGCATCAACATGTAAAAAAAAATGCAGTTATTCCTCTCACATTGCATCCTCCAGCTCCCATGTTGCTTATTCATGGATGTAGTGGGTCCATTGGACCTTTATCTACCCTATAACTCAGTTCCGGAGCACCATGACGTTCCTATCTAGTATACACATCGGCTACACCTAGAAGTCTCCTTTTGATTCTACCAGAATCAAAGTCCAATCAATGACATGGTTAGGGTCACGTGCGTACTTTTTCAATAATGACACATGAAACACATTATACATTTTTATTGCAACATGTAATGTGAGCATGTATGCAACAAGTCCTATTCTATCCAATATATCAAATGGACCAAAATATCTAGCTACTAGCTTAGTGCAACTTCCCAACTTCAAAGAACTCTTCTTTGGTTTCACTTTAAAAATACATGCTCCCCAACTTTAAATTTCCTTGTTGTCCTACCTTTATCTACATAAGTCTTTTTCATGTTTTGTGCTACCTTTAAATTTTGCTTGCTCTTGACCATTTGCTCCTCCATTTCTCTAAGCAACTATGGCTCAAGTACTAATCTATTTGTTAGATTGTCCGAACTAACTCGAGTATTGCACTTTCTTCCATATAAAGCTTCAAATGGACTCAATAGTGAAGCTTGATATCCATTATTGTAGGTGAATTCAACTGAATACAAGTAGTCCTCCCACTTGGATGGCCTATCCATAACATACATTTTTAACATGTCTTCAATCACTTGATTAACTCTCTTTATTTTTGAATGATAAGCTATACTAAAATTCAAATTTGTACCAAAGCCCTTGAATAATCCCTTTCAATTGTTTGATGTAAACTTTGGATCTTTATATAAAAATAAATAACAATTTGGGACACTTTGGATCCTCTCTTGTAATTGTCGTGGTTTTCCATTAAGTAAACAACCTATTCTAAATTGGATCTCAAGTGACATTGATATTATTTTCTTGGTTGAAACTTGGGAGCACGAAGAATCTAAGGTCCCTAATATAGAAGGATTTGTTTTGTGGTCAACATGGAACAATAAGCCCTCTCATAGAGGGGTTGGAGGCATAGCTTGTTACATAAAAATGAGCATATCTCCTCACATTCGGCTTCATAAGAAGGATCCCCTCAATCAGTACATATGGTTGGAGATATCAGATATTAACACTAAGAATATCTATATAGAAATATGTTATTTCACACCTATTAACTCTACTTTTTATACAAAAAACAATCTAGATAAGAACTCTCCCTACAAAAGCTTAGAGCAAGATATCTACAATATGAAAAATGAAGGTAGCATCCTCCTGTTATGAGACTTTAATGCTAGAATTGCTATTAATCAAGCTATTATTTTAAGTAATTATTTCAACTCTAATCCTCTATGGCCAGATGAGGACCTTGTTTTAGCTAATAGATACAAAAGAAACTCTGAAGACCTAATCAATAATTTGTTTGGTATTGAGTTAACCAAGATTTGTAGTTCTCAAGATTAATAATTTGCAATGGTCTACGGAAGTGGCCAAAATATAACATGATGACTTGTATCCATGGGTTGGATAGTAATGTCATTGATTATGTAATATCACATATCCCCATATACAACCAAATAATAAAACTTTGATATTTCATATGACCACGAACCTGACTCAGATCATAGACCTTTAACCCTAACTCTAAACTTTGGCATGCCCAAAAAATCCATTGAAGAGCACTCTGATAACCAAAGGCACTGACTTTTTGACAAACAAAAAGTCGATCTTTTCTTAAATGACTTAGGTAATTCTTTAAATCTCTTAACGTATCAAAACAATATTGAAGTTGGCTATCAAAATTTTACAACAATCCTCTCTACTTCCATTAACAAATTCTCTATTGAGGTGCCATGTAAAAACAAAAATAGTACAACTAACCCTTGATACGATAATGAATGTAAAATTGCTAGAAAATCCATTAGGGATGCTTCCAATGCATCATTAAAATCTGATAAGATAAATAGATACAAAACCTTAATTAAAAGGGGAAAAAAGACTATATAAATAGAAAGCAAGAGAAGCTTTTGCACCTATTTAAGATAGATCCTAAGAAATTCTAGAGGCAAATTCTAACTAGTAAAACTAAATAAAATAATAGGATTCACTTGAAGGATTGGAATTTCTACCTTAAAAATCTTTACGAATCCCCTAATTTCATGGACAACATTCCAAACAGTTCTACAAAGGATGAAGTATTTTCTATAGAAGACATTATGTTTGGGGTTAAGCAACTCTCAAAAGGAAAATCTAAGGACATTGAAGGTTGCCAAGCTGAAATATTAAAATTTGGAGGACCTATCCTCATCCCTCACATACATAAGCTCTTGAATTTAGGTACCAAACAAGGTTTTCCAAAACCTTGGACTCAAAGCCTCACTGTACCTATTTTTAAAAATGGGGATAAAAGAAATCCCTCTAATTATACCATTATGATTAGCCCCATTTTAGCTAAGCTTTATAGAAGTATTTTGGAAAAGAAGATCGGTACATGGCTAGAAAGAAATGGAAAAAGAGCTAAAGGACATGTTGGGTTTAGAGGCTAGCATTCAACTGTGGACCACCTTGTTACATTTAGGATCATTGCAGTGGAGTGCCATAATGATAAAATGTATATCCTTTGTTGTTTTATTGATTTTAGAAAAGCTTTTGACACTGTTCCTAGGACTAACCTTTGGAATAGGTTAGAAGAGATTAAAGTCCCTTTTGAGTTAAGAATTTTTGCAGTAAGACTTTATGAGAAAGTTATTGCCAAGTTTAAGAACATTGAGGGTTGGTTAGAAGAAATTGACTGTAATATAGGAGTCAAGCAAGGTTGCCCCCTATCCCCTACCCTTTTCRACATCATTGTTTGGAGGATGCAGGTTGTGTTGGCTTGACCCTCACTAGTATAATCATCATCCTTCTTCTTTATGTTGATCATATTGTTCTTATGGCAAAGAGTCCCTATGACCTAGGTAARCAAGTTATAATCCTCAAGGACTTATGCTCTAGTATGGGCATGACTATGAACACTGACAAAACAAAGGTTATGATAATTAAATCCAAAAAKATCACCTATGACACTTTTGTATATGACAACAATAAMTTGGAGGAAGTGCCTTCRTACCAATATCTTCGAATCGATATTCACGACAAGCTCAATTGGAKCTATAACATTGAGAAAAGGATAAATGGAGGGTGGAAASATTATTATAGTCTTGAAAAMAATTGTAAATCATCGAACCTTTAGCTTTGGGATAAGAAATAATTCWTCCTTCACACTCTCGTCACTCTGGTTATTTTATATGGATGTGAAGTTTGGGGTTGCARTGTCTCTAGAGAATCCTAGAGAAATATAGAAYAGATCCAACATAATTTTATAACTTATAATCTCAAAATTAAGGGCAATACACCCTATTCTATCCTCCTCATAGAAACAAGCCTTCCCCCCATTGAGAGAATTGCTATGATTAGATACCTAACTTACATGAACAAGATAAACAACATGGATGACAAGAGGCTCCTCAAAATTGCTTCAAACTCCTAGCCAAAACCACCAATGGCTCAAGTGGGATGGCATACCAATGCCAAATCTTGGCTAAATATTTGGGGAATACAAGAAGAAGCCATCATGCATACTACTGATAATATTACAAATATTACCAATTCTAAATTTAAGGAGAATATGTGGTGTGATAAAGAATTAGAGGATAAAAGGAAACTAAGATACTACAAGGAGGTGGTCAACCCTAATTTAGAAGATTAAAAACCTCTTATTGACACTGAGAGGGGGGTGAATCAGTATCAAGTACAATTTAAAAACTTTTTCAACTTATACTTCAACCAAATTATATATTCAATGATATCCAATGAACAATGAGCAAGAGTAGAAGAGTTACACCAATACACCATATTACAACATGCACAATATATGAGAAGTAATCAATAGTTATTGTTCAAGGGAAGTAATGACTGTCAAGGAAAGCTACAACTTCCAAGTTCAAGGGAGGGGTAAACCTCCAAGGGAAGATATAATATTTGTAATATTATCAGTAGAATACAAGAAGAAGCCATCATGCATACTACTGATAATATTACAAATATTACCAATTCTAAATTTAAGGAGAATATGTGGTGTGATAAAGAATTAGAGGATAAAAGGAAACTAAGATACTACAAGGAGGTGGTCAACCCTAATTTAGAAGATTAAAAACCTCTTATTGACACTGAGAGGGGGGTGAATCAGTATCAAGTACAATTTAAAAACTTTTTCAACTTATACTTCAACCAGATTATATATTCAATGATATCCAATGAACAATGAGCAATAGTAGAAGAGTTACACCAATACACCATATTACAACATGCACAATATATGAGAAGTAATCAATAGTTATTGTTCAAGGGAAGCTACAACTTCCAAGTTCAAGGGAGGGGTAAACCTCCAAGGGAAGACATAATACTCTAAGATAAAGAGGGGGTTAAACCCTCTATCCTCGCCCCTTCCTTCCACCCAAGAATATACAAAATATAATAAGCCTTACATTACCATATCACTGATAATATCATCACCAGAACACAACCATACTCAAAAAATTCAACCAAATGCCAAGATGTGCTTTCCTTTAGAACTTTCTCAAGCCTTTTCTTATGTACGCTACCTATTATATTGTTATCCTGCGTACATGTACGCTACCTATTATACTGTTAGCCCGTGTATGCCTAAAAAACTAGGGTTTCTACGATTCTGAAACTTCTGGGCCTTCCAGACTTTGCCACCTTAGACTTGCTCCACGCTGAACTTCGCACATACTCCTAACACAAGTGTAGACCCACTTATGCTAGCTCCATCACACTTACTTGGATGATAAAATGATATGTCTTAAATGTGTATTTATACTTGTTGTGACACTTCCTTTTCACATTAGGGGCTGACCTATCACTTTTTCATTTTGTAATTATTTTCTTTAATTATCTTCAGGGCTGACCTATAAATTCACATGTTCATCTTCAAAAAATCATTTCTYYTCAAYCGTGAGGATCCATGCGAYGTGCTACCTACCACCGGAAACAACATGATGTATACTATCCATCCATGGGTGTTGTATATGCATGTKCACYRTCCTTCATGTCCAAATACCTTCATAAATATTGGGGTCCAAAACCAATGAATAGGRTTGACATCAATGACAACAACCAATCTTCCAACAATCTCCCCCTTTGGCATTGATGGAAACACTCATGCTCCCCCTATCCTCATGCTCCYGATTTCTCTCCACCTTTGACATCAATGGAAAAAGGTGAGGCTGCTCCCCCTKAGTTTAATGGAAAGAGGTAACTCTCTTCTTTGGGGCTTCTCCCCAAAACATATAGTACTTAATAACACTTCATTTTTCTTTCCGGTCTTCTGGTCTTTTTCTTCCTTCAAGGTTTTTTGTGTGCCTTCAATCTTCTTTCTCTTCTCTTGGTATAGGATGTATATGTTACTTGGTCTTCTTGTTGTTGTTGCAACCAATCTTCCTGAACCTTCTTCTTTGATTTTGCATCTTCGTGAGTCAAACGTGAGAGTATATCCTTGATCACACATTTTACTAACACTGAGGATATTATGCTTCAAGTCTTCAACCAATAAGACATTATTTTCTTTTGCATTTTTGCTTCCAAGCTCTACTACACCTTTTCCAAGTATTTTGGTAGATGAGTCATCTCCGAATGCATCATTTCTACCCTTTCTCTTCAAGCTGATGAATTTGTCTTGATCCTCAGTCATGTGTGAAGAACATCCACTATCTGTGTACCATTCATCTTCTTCTTTACATTCTTCAGCGATCAATGCTATTCGACGATCTTCATTGTTTGGAATCTCTTTCCTTCTCCATATTGTGGTTGGCATAGGAGAATCTTCATTCATATATCTTCAATCTCGTGCTTTGTGACCAAGATAATTACATTTGTAGCATACAATATTTTGGTCCATGAATGGGGAAAACGAATTATAACTTATGTTGAAAAATACACGATCATTTCCATATCTTCTATTTACACCATTCAAGTTTCTTGCATAGTTGTTCTTTTCATTGATTCTGCAATTAATTGCCTTATGTCCAAAATTTTTGCAAGTATAACAATGACCAAGAAAGAAATTTTGATACCTAGGAGTAAGTGACCTTATTTGTGATGTAGTCCCTCTGGGTTCATGATATACTCTTATGTAGTTTCCTTCATACTGATTGAAGCTTCTTTGATTTCTGAAGGTAGGAGGTCTTCTTGGATATTCATCTCTTTTGTAATCATTCCTTCTTTCTGGAAACCTGGTCCACTTCTCATCAACGGTCTGTGTGGAGATTTGTTCAACCTTCTTGTTGGAATTTGTATCTTCTTTGTATGAAGTTCACCCATGCATCCAATATGTGTTAAGTCTTTTGGCATTTGAGAGTTTCTTAAGCTCTTTCTTAATGAGACAACATCTTGTTCAAGCTTCTCACAATCTATTAAGCCCTAAATAGTGGCTCATTACCCCTTAATTGGGGAATATTACATTAGTAATTTTATTTTATTTATGTCGGATTTATTTCATTAGTTGTAATTATACCTCCTAGTCTCCTATATATACCAAGGAGACATTTTCATTTGGAATCATCTTCTAATTGTACATTTATGTGGGAATAAGGAGGTTGCCCCCTCAAGGAGGATTATTATCTAAATTTCTCTCTTTTTCAAGGCATTGAGTACTTATTCTGAGGTTTTTCTATGCTATATTGATATTTGGTTCTTAACATATGGTATCAGAGATCAAGGTCTTGGGGTTTCGCTGCTACATCTGAGACACCTTGGAATTTTCACTATAACTTTTTTTCTACAGCATTTCAGAAGGAAGGACTTGGAGGATATTTAATATATGGAGCGAGGTACGTTGGGTTACAATTTTAGCTCTTGAGGCCTTATACTTTCGGAGATATAGCTTGTGCAATATATGGTTCTGGAATCATCCTGAAATGAGTCATTGCAGAATTTTCGCTATAAAAATTTTTCTGAAGCGTTTCAGACCCTGAACTTCGGAGTCTATTTACAGAAATTAGTAAAGTATTTGTGGTAAATAGTTCAGCTTCTGGGTCATCTTAAATTTTTAGATACACCCTGTGGAAGATAGGGTATCTGACTAGTCCTATTGACTAGTCTCAAGAAGGTGTTCCAGAGAAGAAATATCAGAGAACTACAAAAAAAAAATTTCATACCCAGAAGGGCCGAAACTTTGGAGATACAACAAAAGAAAGATTGTCTAGCAGAACCACCTCAAAATCAAGGTTCAAAAGTGATACCTGGCCAACATGCCACCCAAAAAGGGAACTTCTACACCAAATAAGCCTCCAAACAATCCTTCATGGACTCTTAATGAAGGTGAAGAAATGCGTAGGGACATAAATGATTTACAAAATAAGATAGTAACAAAATATGAACTACAAGAGATGATGGATTCAACGGAAGCTAAGTTTGAGGCAATAAATACTAAGATGGATGGTTTAAAAGGGGAGATCATGGAAGGATTGAAAAAATTCCTAATAGAGAGGACACGTGAAAGTGAAAATGTATCCCATGAAATTCATGACAAGGACACAAGGAAGGTGAATCAAGAATGGAGAAACTCCAACTTTGGGTTGAAGACCAACCACGTTCCTAAGATCAATATGAGGAAGTTTGATGGCAAGGACCCAATAACATGGATACTTCAGATGGAGCAATTCTTTGATCTACATAATGTGCCACATACACAAAAGGTACGAATTGATTCTTTATATTTAGAACCCAATCAATTTGTATGGTATCAATGTCTTTGTTCTCGCAAATCACTCGTCACTTGGACAATTTTCATGGAAGAAATGATAGCACACTATGAGGATACAAGGAGAAATACCTTCTTTAGCCAATTGATAAATCTCAAGCAAAAGGGTTCAGTTACAGATCACATTGAGAACTTCCAAAGATTGAATATAAAGGTAACAGATATTCTAGATGAGCACTTGATTGATGTATTCATAGGAACTTTAAAGGATAACATTCAACATGAGGTTCGCCTTTGGGAACCCAAATCATTGGAGAATGCCTTTAGGGTGGCAAGAAATGTTGAAAGTTAAAATATGGCTATGGCTACTAGAAGGACCAATCCTAACATCTATAGAGAGAATAATGCTCCTTCTTCTAAAACACCTCAACCTACAAGGTTGACACCTCAAAAATTAGAGGAAAGAAAAGCAAAAGGTTTATGCTTTAA
>JASDQU010739861.1:2919-14738 GCA_032191745.1 Picea mariana
CATAATAATTAGTCAAAAATGATTATTCAATCACAGAAAACAAACATAGGCTCATCTGAGCAAGACCTCAAACAATGAGGGCTTCAAGCTCCCTGGAGCTTCCTGAAACTTCAATGGTTAAAAACCTGCAAAAGAAGTCTTCAAATGGCTGTGAAAACAGTGCCAATGGATTTAGAACGTCCAAAAACCCCTAGCTGGGCTTTTACGGCACCTCATTCGGCCAAGAAATGAAGAAGATAGGCCTCCTGCCATTCTCTTCCTTCAAGCTTGCTGCCTCTGGTTAGCCAAAACGCACCTCCTTTACATTCAACTAAGAACACACACTTTTTTATGTGCTTAAACCCAACACCAGGCTCAACCGCATAATGGTGCAAACTGTAGGACGGTTATGGGTGCGCTAGCCCCTAACCGTCAAACTCGTGGACACATGGGCACCATACGACCTCGGGCTAGCGCAAAAGGACTCCCTTTCCAAAGTTTGTTGTGGGCGTGACACGTGTCGGTGAAAAAACTCAACCGTATGCAAACACAACCAAACTCCCGTGCTCCGTGTGTTGTGGTTGCATGCGGTATCACATATAACCAAGGGCTAACATTTGAAAATCAAAACCCGCGCTCCGCGTTGTGGCAGGTCATATGATTACACATAGAACCCGGGGCTAACTCCGTTGTAATACCAAAACCCGCGCGCATATGGTGTATAAATCGGTGGTCATATGGTTTTAAATGTATGCGACCAGGGCTGGGGCTAAGCCCTAGCCCGGACGCACCCCAAACCACATTTTAATACATTTCAAATGTAATTAAAACCACAGATTATACAAGGACCACCATGTGGGCTAGTGGTAGCCCACACACTACCAAAACGCTGCCAAAGGGGGAGGTCCAGGGTTCGATCCCCATGGACTCCATAAATTTTGAACCAATAACCAATACAATGGTGCCACATGGCAGCCCATGATTGGGCCACGTGGCACCAAACCACTAACCAAAAACTGCCACGTGTCGAAACATCATTCACCCAAATTTACCAATCTGAAACTGCCATGTCATCAACTACCATGTCACTGTACGGAAGTTGCCACGTCATCGTACGACTTGTGCCACGTCAGCCTATACAGACTGTACAGTCAGCACAATTTTTTTACCTGTTTGGCGATTCGAACAGATCGCGATATCTCTCACTCCCAACATCCATTTGAACCCAAACGAGTTTCGTTGGGTTCGTGATGACGAGGGATACGCTCTCGTTCGTTTTGAGACAGTTCCAAGAACTTTGATTTTTGAGCTAAAATTTGACCCCTGGTCCAGATTTATATCAATGGCCCCTAGGCATGGCTATCCCCCCGGTTACAGACGAGGCTCTGGATTCCACAGAGCTTCCTCCTCGAGGAAACATCAGGAAGGAGTTACAGAAACCAAGATCCAGTAGGAGGCGTTCAACGCCACCTGGAACTTCACCATGAACACCCCTCAGGGATTACAAAGAGCTCTAGAGGAATCATAAGATACTATCAGCGAGGAACGCGAGATGACCACAGACACAGAGGTAGCGGACTTGACAATTCACTGGGTTCCATATGTCAACCATACTAGAGGCAGAGACACACACTATTGGAGAATCGTGGAACTATTCTGGCACCTCAAGACGCTTCTTGGCCAAATGCTTCAAACACGAGAGGACATGCAAAACACATTCCAGCTCCAGCTTGACGACCTTCACTTGATGGTTCACGAGATTCTTGCTTGCCTCCCCCAAGAAACGTGTCATTCGGCTCACCCTCCAGGTCACTAGGAAGCTCAACCGACTTACCAGGAAGACCCATTAGGAAACTCAGGCGCGAGGCCCTCGGCCCTTTGAAGTTTTCTCTCAATTTTCCTCCTTTTTGACATGATAGTAAATAATAGTTATAGTTTGGAAAGCCATAGTTTCATAACGATCTCTAAGTTTTTTTGGACTAGCTATAAACAATACTTTTGACCGGATGCTACCTTTTTTACATGATAGTAAATAATAGTTATAGTTTGGATAGCCATAGTTTCATAATGATCTCTAAGTTTTTTTGGACCAACTATAAACAATACTTTTGACCGGATGCTATCTACTTCTGTTGTTGGTCTAGTTTCCCAAGTAACAGGCCCAACAAGAATTTTTGGACTATATGATATTTTAAAATTTAATAGAAATCTTTATGTGAACTTTACAAAAAAATTAATTATTGTATTGTGAAACATTCTTTATATATATATAAATTAAAAAAATTATAAGTAAATTAAAAAATATATTATTTATATTAAAATATATATAATATATTTATAAATATTTAATTATTATATAAAATAAGTTAGATATATTTTACTAATATGAGGAGGGTGACTAAATTTTTTAAATATTTAGAATATACATTTTTAATATTTTTATCCATCTTAATATTTTATAAGTTCAAAACTAAAATAAATTTAAAATAAATTGAAACTTATATATCATAGTTTATTGTATGTATTAATATTTATATTAAATTTGGATTTATCAAGTATTTAAAGCGATTTAAAGTGTAATTTTTTTATCAAATAATTCCATGTTATGTAATAACTTTTTCATATTAAATAATTATAAAAATCACACTTTAAAAAATTTGATTCTACTTAATAAATTCAATTTAAGATAATAAAAAATTATTATTACAATATATTCTCCATACTAAATTGCAAAGCACCTTACTACATCTTACTACTTTATGTAATTTTTTAGGCAAAACTTAACATATATATTCAATACTACTTTGGTGTAATTTTTTAGACAAAACTAAACATATATATTCAATAAAAAAAAAATCTATAAATTTGTTTTATCAGTAAATAATTCATATAGAATTAAAACATAAAATAAATATAATCATTTTTTCATGAATGATTATAATACTAATGTATTTCTTAAGATCAATAAATCTACCAAACAATTAAAGGGAATATTAAATATTTTTTAAATGTTATTTTTATAATTGAATATAATGGTAAATTTGGATTTTATATTCTTAAGGGTAAGGCATTGAAAATGAAGTGTTGTTTATCCTCCATATCTTTTGTAAAATAGTTTTGATTAGAAAAGTCAAGATTGAGTCCATCTTTATAGTGTTTTAATTTTCTTCTAATAATAATAATTTTAATGACATTTTAAATTATATTTTTTAATTTAAGAATATGTATGATTATGAATTAATTGTTGAAATGAGACACCATAACGCAAATGTGAATTAGTGTAAAATTTATTTTCTCTTTGATAGGTTTAAAGAAGAAAATTAACTTTTTAATAATAGAAGTTTATAGGTTTTGGATTACAAGATTGTAATATTTATTTTCTCATGTTTCAAGAAGAAAATTAACTTTTTAACAATGAAAGTTCATAGTAAAACTAGGTTTTGGATCACAAAACTTAAAATGCCATGGAAAAAAAACAATTTATAATTTTTTGGAACTAAAAAATTAGATGATAAAAATAATTTTGAGTTTCCTTCCTATCTATACATCTAGACTCAATTCTTCAATATTTATCACAATAATGATCTTCATAAATTTTTAACTTAAAAAAAAAAATAATTAAGAAAATTTCTTTACAATCTTTTTTTATCTGGAAAAAAAATGTTAAAGTAAAGCAATTATATCTCAATTCTATAAAGATCACTAGACTCAAATTAGTTTCAATCTATTGTTACCATCACCACCCTCAATTGAATAATACAAAAAATTTAAATATTATTATAACCTTATAATAAAATCATTTTTTTCTTTGAAAAAGGTCATCGTATTCATGAGAGAATATACATATTCCTATCTCAAAAAAGTGGAGATCATTTCAACAAACTACATCATAATTGTCCATACAACCTTATTGCTACTATTAAAAAATTGTATGCTTCTATACAGTCTATACATCTGAATGATTCGTCAATAGCCGAAGGATTTTCCATATTGCACATGACCACTAATATTCAAAAAAGAATTATACATCTATAGAACCTATACTTCTGATTGTTTAGTCAAGATCCAAAAATCTTTACATGTTGAGTGTTTTAACAATACATCTAATAAATAAAAGAACAAAGGATTAAAACTAGAATTGAAATTCCATATAATGAGTCTCCTCCCCATCTAGAAATTGGTAGAAAACCATGGCTCCCACTAGAAGAGACATGGCCTCCTTTGACAGCTCGTCAACTTTATAATTTAATTCACGAAGAATGTGACTGAAGAAGATCCACTCAACATAGTTGATGGTAGATTTTATGTCCTGATGTAGAGACTAGAGCCTTACATTTGACATTGTAGACTTCTGGTTGGCCCAATTGATAAAAAATTTGGAATCTCCCATGACTTCGAGTTTCTTCACCTCTTTTTTTAATGCTACCTCTAGTAGAGTCCATAACGCTATAAATCTTTCCCTATTGTTTGTACAAGTTTTGAGATCATATTGAATATGAAGATAATTATTTTGTCTTAGGAATAAGATGAAACCAACTTCACATATTGGGGGATGACCTTGGCAGGCCCCATCGAAGAATCCCTAAGGAACCCCAAAGTCCAACTCTAACATTGTTGGAAGCCTTGGGTCCTAAATTTTCAATTTCTTCATAAATTCTTTGGATAAATTCAGAATAATTCTGGTTGTTAGTTTTGGTGGAATGGACACATCCTTGAAAATACTGGAGTTCCATGTCCACTAGATAGTTGAAATCAATAAACGTGGCATCCCATGGAAAATTTTAATCGCTTTATCCCCTAGCTAGTCTTTTAAGCAGTCCTCAAGGCTGGTCCTATTCCATTGGGACAGGGGCTTAAGCTTGGACTACACAATGTGCATCACCTTTTCTGCATAAACACAGAAAATTAAAAGATGAGAAATTGTTTCCTCATGATTTTTGCATAGAGTACACATATTTGGTCTAATCCACCCATGTTTGATGCCAACATCCTAGCTTGAAATTTTGTTTTTTAATTCCAGCCAAATAGTGATCTTATGCTTTAGAGGAGCATTTATTTTCCATGACAATTTCCACCACCACTTTTTTTCCACCTCAAAAGAGTCTTCCATCCATAATTTGTATCCAATTTTTTCTGTATAGTCTTTAGTTTTGACATTTTTTGACCAACACAGGGAGTCGTCCTCATCATCTTGAAGCATAATGAAATTTGAGACAAGGAGTCTAATGAAATAGTTCCACTCCTCCTCCTTGACTCCCTCAAAGCCAAGGAAAGAGGTCAATTTCCATCCCAATATTCCCCTTAACTAAGGGACCTGAGCCCTAACATCTTCTAGGAAGAGAATATCATCCAAGCGAATGACACGAAGTAGGGAATCAAAGAACCTAAAATCATCGTCGTCTCCTATCCATGGATCTTAGCCAATGTAGATCCATCGTCCATTTCCCACTCACCAAGAAGTCCACTGACCTACCAAGGGAAAGGAGGCCACTAGTGCTTTCCATATTATAGATCCTTTGGGTGACTTACTGGTCGTCCTGAACTAATATGGCATAAACATCTTGGGAAGATACTTAGATTTCATAACTCATCCCCAAAGCATGTCATAATCTACCAATATCCAAAGTATTTTTTCCACAAGGGCCTAAGAAAAGGTGTAAATGATTTTGAGTCTCCATCCCCCCAACTCTTTAGGGGTAGTCAATTTTTTCCAGCTAACCAGAGGGATGCCTCCTGATTGAAGGGATCCTAACCAAAGATAATGAAAAATCACCTTCCTGATTTGAGTTAGAATGCCCTTGGGGAGAGTTGCAATTGAAGTGCAGAAAATCAAGATACTCTCCAACACAGATTGGAGGAGAACTAGAGGACCACCTCTTGAAAATAATCTGTTGACCCATAACAAGACTTGTGCCTCCACCTTTTTTATCATCCAAAACCAGTCAACATGTCTATAGTTATCCAGATTTAAATAAAATCCAAGGTATTTGAACCTAACTCTAGGCTCATAATTTGAAAGGGGAAGAGGTTTTGAATCTGATGAATATCTTGGTACGAGACGGGGGAAGAGAGCATTCTAGATTTCCCATAATATATTTCCATCTCGGTGGCTTTACAAAGAAACTCAAGCACCCTTTTTAAAGTTGAGAGGTCCTTGAAGCTCCCTTTATTGCAGCAAAGGACATCGTCCATGAATAAAAGGTGGGAAATAGATTCTTGATCAGAAAATTATATTCCACTAATTCTCCCCGACCTCCTCTCCTTTGATAATAATTTACTTAGGGATTCAACTACTAAGAGGAAAAGGAAACACGGGAGAGGGAAGCTTTGTCCCAACCTTTGAGATGCCCAAAATAAGCTGGAGGGAGCACCATTGATCAGGACTACAAATAATACTAATTGTATGTAACCCATTATCCAATTGACCACCTGTTGTTGGGTATTCTACCCTACGGACTAATAAGCTAGGGCTCTAAGCTCATACGCAGATCATGACCCTCAAGACTTAACTTTTAACCTTCTACCCAAATCTAAAACCCCTTTTTTCACATACACAAAAGAGAAGAATGAACCAAACTTTTTCCGACGGTTGAAGTAGATCCTCCGTTGAGCTTCTTATCTCCTTGCTTCTGCTGCTCCTTCCAAAAGATTCCCTGCAATCAAGACAAGACTATGCATGCATGCTACTGATCTATTTTGAGGTTAGAGATAAAAACACAAATCAAATAACATAGATAAGACTCATGTATTCGGGACGGGAAAAGTATCTTTTTATTAACTTCAATATGAATCAACTTACAATGATTTCTGAGGCCGGTCACCGTTCCACGATCCTGATCCTGGGCTCTTCCTCTTCTTTTTGTCCTCCAACTGTTGCTTCTTGAGTTTCTCCTAAAGCTTGAGGCAAGGCTAAAGGGTTGGGACAAAACTGGCTTGGCAATTTGGCAAAGTTTCTTTGCTATGATTTTCCTCCCTTGAATAGTACCCCTACCCCTCCTTTTATAGGCTAGAAGGAGCTAGGTTTTTTGGCGAACTCTCGGCCATGCATGGCTCGGAGTTCCAGTTAACTGACAAAAAGCCTCGTGTCCCGACGGAAACTTTCCTGATTTTTTGCTTTGTTAGGTACCCGCGGGCTGTTTTGGGTTAGCCTGCGGATGCCCGCGTGCAGTATGAGGACAACAAGCGGATTCCCGCGCCCAGTGAGAAGTTAGGGCGCGGGTTGCTTGTTTTAAGTGGTTTTTTGAGGAATTTCTCAGCATGGATTTGGTTAGGAAGAGGCATGAGTAGGCCTGATGCCATGTAAGCAGGGATAGTGCAATTTAGGGTTATAACAGATGCCCCCTAATGTGTGAGGTCAGAAGAGCATCTGATGGCCGAAATACATTACCAATTATTTACCAATCTGTACTGATATGCTGAATAAGTGAGCCTAGGAATCAGGAATCGGGAAGTGCCGTCTGCAAAAAATATCAAATGTCTCCCCGAGGCGGGCATACCCATGCTCGGGATAAAATAGAACGCATGGCTACCAATCAAATACACTGTAGATCCATGTCAAATAACTATAAAGAGTAGCCGCGAACAATACACAGCGGAGCTACATCTCGAAATCAGAAAGATATACATAGGAAGTATCCATCTTTCAGAAGCTGTCTTGGCCTGATGGCTGTACTTCAGAGCTCAAGCAACAACTTCAAAGTCTTCTAAAACTCGGGTAGGAGTGTAATATGTGTACGATTGCACTACCCAGAGGTCTTCGACGGCTCGTCAATGACGGACTTGATAATCTTGAAGATCGGACTGAAGGCTTCAGTGATTTTGAACAAAGACTTGATTGGACGTTCAGGATGGCCGGGTATGCGGACAAGAGACATATTGCAGAGTGGCCGACTCAGGATAAGTAATAGACTTCCCTTGGACAATAGCACGACAAGTGATAAGACTCAGGCATCATATCTATTAATCATAAGTCTACGAAGCAGGAGGCAACGCAAACTCTCCATATGTTTGGAAGAGTAACCAAACGGTGGAGGACACAACTCTGTAGCGAGCAAGGCTTCCTAAGGTCGTACTACATCCCAAAGTCTGATGAATCAAATGAACAGATGTGCTTTATCCAAGGGCGACTCATAATGCTGCCAACAATAAAAATACTTTTCCCATCCTCTTTTTGGGGTATATTTGATTTTTTTTTGTTCTTTTTGAATATTTTGAAAAAGAATAAAAGAATATTACGTTACAATGGAGGGACGAGGATCACAAACATACAAGTTCAAGGCGTAAGGACAAGACTGATGTTCTAGGATGTGATACTCAGAAAAATCCTCCAGTGGCCAAAGGTGTTAAAGCGCAGACGCAAACTGTTACTAGGTTGACGGGTAAAGGATGCAAATACGGTTGATAGAACACACAATGGTAACGTCCTTCGATGTAAGTTTAACGAGCCCAAAGAAGGGAAGCTCGGTGATTTTTCATGTTTAGAGAGTCTAAAAAAGCATAAAAGGAAACTCCATTGGGGTACCTTTTTCGTCAATAGTCTAGTCGGTTTGAAAAAGGGGTAAACTAGCACCAACTAGACATCAATTCAAAACCATTTTAACGAGTGTGACAAGGACAAGATCACTCGGCTATTTTTTCAATTTTAAGGAGTCTGAAAAAAGCTTAACTATGGACTCCGTCAAGAATTTTCTTCTGGACCGTTTAACGAGTGTGAAAGAATAAGGTCACTCGACAATCTTTTCAATTTTAGGGAGTCTGAAAAGAGCTTAACTATGGACTCCGGGGGGGTTTCTTTTTCGTATATTTAGTCCCTTAGGCCCAAAAAGGAATAAAATTATACCTGAGGATACTCTTCTAAAGAATGGAAATTCAATAGAGCGCTCCTTTATTCGTACAGTTGACCGTCCGGACCCAAAAAGGGGTAAACTACCGCCGGACAGACGTGACTTCAAATTTCAGTTTAACGAGCGTGACGGGTCACAAGATCGCTCGGCCATATTTTCATGTTTAAAGGGTCTGAAAAGGGCTTAAAAGGAGACCCGTTATTTTTCTGGGAGTCCGGAGTGTAAGTCAAAAAGTGAAAAAGACACATGCAAATGAGGCTCAAACTCATATTCAGGAAAGACTATACGGACTCCCGAGCCTACTAAGTTGTTTTAGGAACGGCATGGACACCGTAATGCAATTGGGAACTACCTAGGGCATCCATGTTTTGGTAAGCTCTACCACCAAGTTGCAACGCTTCTAGAGTAGAAATGACGGTTCCGCATTACAATCGGGTGGGGTCGATCCTATATCTGAAAAAACAAAAGGCAACGAGATGCAACAGTGGGGATAAAATCCTACCTTATATGCTCAGGTTGATTTTTGAATTTTTTTTTTATGGACCGCCCTTATGTGTATTTTTTTTATTTTTCGAAACTCAATGAAAACATCCCGATACCTGGTCAATTCCTTTCCATATAACTCCGGAACCTCCCAAAATGATTTTTTGTTTAAAGAAACTGATAAAAGGGCCCAAAATGGTGACAAAAAGAGGCCAAAAGCTCTATAAATAGAGGTTGACAGCTCATTATCACTATTGCTGATTTGGAAATTGTCTCTGGAGCCAAAAACACCCTTTTGCTACAGATCGAGATTCCAGGAGCTACCGTGGACCAAATCGACTTCTGCTTGGACCAAGTAAGTACAAACTCCCTCAACTTGCAATTTAATACTTATTTTAATGTTTTTTAGTGTGTTAGGGGGGAGGCCGTCGCCCTTAAAAGGGGCGGCCCTAGTAACTCGCGGGTTGTCCAGAGACAGCCCGCGGGGTACCCGCGCGCACGATTCAATCAGCGCACGGGTACCCGCGGGCTGTCTTTCTACAGCACGCGGGTTACCCCCGTGCAACCAAAAAAAATGAAGTGGCAAGTTGTTGACTCCCCTTTTTACCTTGTAGTTTTTGCAGGATGTATGTGCACTGGAGAGAGAGAGAGCATGAGGCTGCCTATGAGGTAGTAGCTACTGATCCACAGGTGATGGCCACGCTGACACAGTGTGGGTTGGTCAAATTCTTTTTGTGTCCGTTCATGCGCGCACAACCAAGGCTGCTGAACGCCCTGGTTGACTACTGGCATCCTGATGCCGAAGCTTTCATGATAGAGGGGCAATCTCTGACGCCCACTACTAAGGATGTTTAATTATTGACGGGCCTCTCGAGGAGAGGGGAAACCATCGATCTGCATACCTTTCCTACGGGGGAGAGGAAGGTCTTGGAGTTGATAGCCGAGTATTGTGTAGATGGGACTAACACTAGGACTTCCTGGATACCGACTGGCAGTGTGATCAACCTTGCTCTACAGACGATATTATCACTTATTGGGCGGATTACTGGCTCTACCGCTCATCATCAGGCTACGCGCGCACAGATGAACTGTGCCCTTCAGTGCATGGATGCACATATTTTTGACTCGAGCACTACATTGCTCGAGGTGATGAGGAGGCAATTGACAAATTGTCGTCAGCGGACCCATCAGAACTTCGGGTTCGGGACCATTTTGTGCTCGTTTTTCTTTGAGCGAGTTCCGTGCTTCAGTCCTCGGATGATAGTGAGAGGACATCTAGCTACATTCCTTGTGGTGTGCAGATGGGCAGCTTTGCTGCCGCGACAGGGTGGCGGACGGACCGTAGAGGCCTTTGATGATGACTTCTTTGCATGGTTGTCGCGGCAGATCCCCATGATTGAGGACTACCCCTACGCCGGGATCGACTTCTCCAGGGATCCGGAGATGCCAGTGCCCCCAGGCGAGGTGCGAGGAGAGCTAGGTAAGTCTCCTCCTGTACTGTTTTTTTTTGTTTGTATATGTAATTTTTATGTCTTTTGGATATATATCATGTTTTTGGGTGACAAAGTTTTTGACGGGTGACTCTTGTGTTGCATGTAGATGTGGGACCTGTGCGACCTGCTAACTTTGCGCGGAATAGGCGCCGTCCACGGCCAGAGGCCGCAGCTGCTGCTGCCAGGGGAGTAGCAGTAGAGGGGAACCCTCCCGCAGGAGAGGCTGAGAGGGCTCTGAGGCAGATTGAGAAGAACTTCACTGAGCTCACTTGCACAGTGCCCATGATCGAGATCGAGGACATGCCGATCCCGATGCAGCGACACATGGTGGGGTTACCTCAGACATGGGTCCGATTATTTAGGCGGTTAGGTCGGGCTGTTCGTAATTATAACAGGGCCCACAGGCCCTGAACAGCTTTTGTAGACATTTGTGTGCCTCGAGCACTGACATGTATTATCTTTTTTGAGGGAATAAGCCCTAGTGACTCGTGATGGTTCCCACATGTATTATATTTTTTGAGGCATTTATGCCCGTCTATGTACTCTGAAACCTTTTGAGATGTATATATATGATTTTTATTTCTTTTATGTGTCTTTATGGATTTGGTGTATAAAAATGTATTTACATGTGTTTGATCATGATCCTTCTTTATGTGTGAGCAAGATGCCAATCTAAAATGTGATTAGCTAGAGTATCGGTGATTTGATTTAGACTCCTAGGAACATGAAGATATGTAATATAATCAAAGTTGTGTTCCAAGAGACGTACCCTAAGGAATCTTCGGTGTAAAGTAGGATCGTGCACACGGTATATTCTGTTTAGCTGCGACACAACTAGTTGAGCATCTAGATAGACCCGGAGACGGGAGATACCCAATGACAAAGCGTCACGAAGTAACTCAATAACTGCGCTATACTCAGCAACATTGTTTGTAGTGTCACCTAAGCATATTCCTCCGAAAGATAACAACTGACCCTGTGGTGTGAAGATTACCCAAGCTGCGGAGGCAAGCCTCCGCGT
>JASDQU010739861.1:17600-27740 GCA_032191745.1 Picea mariana
CACCAGGACCTACTGGAGGAGTTGTGCAGGTGGCTACGAACTTACCATTCCATAACCCCACCCCGTATCATGCTTTCCCAAGAGGCCAAGCAACACCAACAACTAAGTATTGTGAAATCTGTCGAACCCATGGGCATGGGCCAAGACAGTGCCCCATTATGCAGAAATACTCAACAGTACCAAACACAGTACACTGTGAGTTCTGCGCATATACCACGCATACCACCAATCAATGTAGAGCATTGGATGCACTTGCAAATAGGTTAGATCGAACAACATTTAGGGTGAATGAAAACCCTCAGGGACCAGGAAGAGGTCGAGGAGGTGGAGCTAAAGGAGACTTTAGAGGAAGAAGAAATGGGGGGAGAGGGCCAAGCAAATGTTATAACTGTGATGAGCAATGTCACTTGGCTAGAGACTATCCTCATCCAAGGTGACCATGGTGCTCCCACTACAGAATGAATCGGAACGCAACTAAAGACTGCCCATAATTGATTGCAAAATGGGAAGATAGGGTACGACAACGAGGAGCTAACCTCATCAGTTCATAAATCAATAGAGTTATTAAGGGACAATTTCCCAACCTTAGTATTGTTACTATAGGAGGAGCGAAGACAAGAGACGATGTTGATACTCTACCTCAGATCCAAAAAGAGGTACCTAAAGAAGACATGTATGATCCTCTAAAACAAAAGTTGTTCTTTAAAGATGCCATAGAAGTATTTCAAAATATTCCTAGCCCTGAGATGCAAGAGAAACCCCCAGAACCTATTGTTTATCCTAATATGGCGCAAGTACCTGCTTCACCCCCTACACCCATAAACCCTGTAGTCATGCCAAGACAACCTGAGCAACCTCAAAATGTAGTTGATCTTTGGTTTCAATTATTCTCTGACATTCTAGGGAAAGATCAACTAACAGAAAAGTTGCGCAATGCGCTATACCTAGTCTTAGGGAATGAGGAACCCCTAGAAGAAATAATAAGGGTTAATCTTCCTGAGAAGAGTACTCAAAGAGTGCATAGAAGAAAAGTACAAAATGGAAAAGAATTCAGACTCGTAGCCCAGTTAGGTGAATTTGAGATTAAGGATGTCATGTTGGATCTCGGATCCGATGTGAACATACTGCCTAAGAAGACATGAGAAGCCTTAGGAAGACCTAGAATGACGTATTCCCTAATCCAGTTAAGAATGAAAAACCAATATTGTATCTTCCACATAGGAAGACTGGAGAACGTGGAAATAAATGTTGCAGGAGTAAAGACAGTGGCTGACTTTGAAGTCATTGAGATCATGGGAGATAAGGATCCTTACCCTGCCCTACTTGGCATCGATTGGGCCTATGACAATTATGCAGTAATCGAATTAAAAAAAAGATACCATGACCTTTGAGGCTGATGGAATTAAGGTAGTTCAACCTTTGGACCCATATGTAGGACCCAAGTACACTGAGCCAATAGACAACAATATGGAGGGAGAATATTTGGACCAGTTATATGCCATAACAACAGGAACAAGAGATGATTATATAAATCCTACCACTGATGGATCAATAAGTTGGAGAAGTATACAGTCAATAGACGAAGATTCAGAACTGGATTTTGACAGTTGGCAACAAGGTTCGTATGAAAGATTCTCAAGAATATGCGCAACTATTAGAGTAACCAAATGGGTTGGGACCAAAGTTAGAGAACAACTAGTATATGATGGCACCTCAGAACTAGACAACTTTCTGCTCACCATGAAAGAAAAGGTAGTAGAAGATCAAAGGATCTCCATACTAGATGTAGCTTTTCAGGATACCCCTTCCAGATGGTGGGCCAATCATAAAGCCTCACTTAGAACTTGGGACGATGTGAAGCAAGTTATCAAGTATAGGTTCCAGAATAAGGAGCAGTGGGAATCAGAAATGCAAACGGATCTTCAAGTCACACAACTGTTCAATGAAGAATCAGATCCGAGAATGCACATTGAAAAGTGCGTGACGCAATGGCCAGTTGTGGAAATACCATCTCACTTCTGGGTTCAGGTATTTCCCCACTCTCTAGGTCTGATCTCGAAATCTTGGTTTGTACACGAAGAAACCAGAAGATAGACCAACGACTGGAAAACAATGGCAGCTCATTTCTCCAAGGACTTCTCATTTACAGGTAAGTACCCTGAGCTTGAAGTAGTCCTGCAAAAGATCAAAGAATTTATTTTTTCAGATAAGGATGATCCCTCTCAATCAAGTAGATTTTCCTTCATACATTTAAAAATATCTATTACCCTACATGAAATAGTTGGCTTGCTAGCTGAAACATCCATATCTCGATTAGAGATTCGATGCAGGAAAGGGAATCCATATCTTGATTGGAAGTTTAGTGCATGCAATGGGGATGAAGCAAAGTCACCAGTTGACTTTGGTCCATGCCCGAATCTCCAATCCAATTGAATAGTGATAATTTTTTTCTTTGTAATTATTAATTATCCATGGGACATAGCACCCAAGTGAAACACTTAATATGGATGGACCTTGTGAGTAAGTGGATAGTTCTTCCCAGTGCACTTAATAAATTTACCAAAGATGATAGGAAAAGGATAAGCTTTTGATTAACTAACTTTTGTGAACCAGAAGAAGAAGAGAAGAATGAAAATTAATTAGCTCCCTTAAACGTGAAATTAATTTAACAAGTGGATATGGGCACTACTACAAATGAATAATTAAATAGGACATTGTGTTATGTTGCACATGGAAATTTATCAATTTGTCATATCCTAAAAGCGAATGTGCTATCCGAGGTTAAGAGCGGTGATGAGAACCTTCTTGTAAGCACACTATGTAATATTTTTTTTTCCTTACTTTGTTAATCTGTTTTGAAAGCATTTTATGATTTCAACAACCTTAAAAGTGAAGGTGCCAATTTGTTTTTGAAAGCATTTGGTGATTTGTGAAACATTAAAAGTGACGGAATCGCTATAATATAAAATATCTAATGTACATGGAAAAAAAACCTTAAAAGTCAAGGAATCAAGATACTATAAAATATGTAATGTACATTAAAAAAATTGCCTGTCATTTTTAGAAATTTTGGAAATATGATTTTAAATTTTTATTTAAGAATGCTATGTTGGAAAAACTTAAGTCCATGTAAGATATATAAATTACATTGCAAACTAATTGTGAATACATAAAGAAAAGGATAAAACAAGATAACATAAACGCATTCAAAAAGACATAGATTTATGTGGTAAAACTTTGACAATGTGTCAAAGAAACTTCCACCAGGTAAGGTATTGGTATTCTTATTGCTTAGAGGTAAAGATTACAATTTTTCCATAGTGGGCTTACAAAAAAAATTCCCAATTCCTCTTAGTGCTACACAGGTCTATAATGTTTTAAAAATAGGTGCCACTTTTACATGAACTACCACCATTACGTGAAATGCCACCATTCGCCTCTTTTAGTTGTTGTCACAATTCCAACAATATCCACATTGACAAAAATTTACCCAATACCTTGTCAAAACCCATTCATCACCTTTTCTACAAGTCAAGAGAATCCAAAAACCACCGCAACTTCTCTAATAGTACTGGTTTTGAGAACATGTCTGCACAATTTTCTTGAGTATGGAATTTCTTAAGAGCTACTCCACCTCCATTAATAACATGTGTTACAAAATGGTATTTAGCAACAATATTATTGGTCTGTATTGATATCCAAATGGATAACACTTTGAATATCACATAATACATTCAATTTGTCCTACAGTTTTCCAAACTCACCCAATAGACCATTTAACCAAATTTCCTCCTTGCATGCATGTGACTCTTGCAAGAGTAAAGACATAACCTGAAGTAGATCTCCTTTTGTCCAAATCATTTGGAAAACAAGAATCAACATAACCATAGACTGAATCATTGCAACCATTATAAGTGATAAAATAATAACTTGTGCCTCTAAGATACCAAAGCACCCATTTCACTACTACCCAATGTTTACCTAGATTTTCCATGTATCTACTGACAACACCAACTACGTGTGAAATATTTGGTCATGTACATACCATCACATACATTAAACTTCCTACTTCACTAGCATATAGTACACACGGTAGATAATCTTTTTCTTCTTTATTACTAGGAGATAAATTCAAAGAAAGATTAAAATGGGAAGCCAATGGGATATTTATTGATTTGAAATTATTCGTACTAAAGCTGAGAAGTTTCTTCTCCACGTACTTATGTTTTGAAAACCAAATCTTACCATGTTTCATTTATCTGTGTATTTCTATGCCAATTTATTTTTGCTGCTCCCAGATCCTTCATATCAAAAGTCCTAGCCAACTGAGCCTTTAACCTGCTAATTTCAACCATGATTTTTCTTGCTCCAAGCATATTCTCAACACATAACACTAGATAATGAATATACCATTTTATAAACTTTTGAAGTAAACACAATGGTCATATTCACTTTTTCTAAATTTTTGGCTCACCATGAAGGAATCAAACTTCTTGTACCATTGCCTGGGAGACTACTTCAGGCCATACAATGACTTCTTGAGTTTGCAAACAAATCTACTTTTGAAATATTGAACAAAATCTTATAACTATTCTATATACATTTTGATTTGTAAAATGTCGTGATATTCCACTGGAATAGTTCATCACAACATATTTAATAAATAAAATTGAAATCTATACTATGAAGGTTAAATTCCTTCATATTCAATAATCTTTAATCACTGATTTTCTCTTTAACTGTTCACAAAATAACACAAATATTTTCTCTAAGAAACCCTTATGGGAGAAAACCCAACTATAAGGTGAGGTTGTTCTGCTCTCTTTTCTCTGGCATGGAAATAATGCAGGTACAACGGACAAGGCACTCTCTATGGAGTTATTAGAGACCTATGGCTTGTTATCCTATTGTAGAACATTAACGCCCTCTGTTATGCTCTCTAATTTCCCAATCCCAGTTGTTCTACTCTACTATGGAACCAAATAAAATAATATATAATGGAATCCCTTCTCCTCCTAGTAGCCTAATATTTAACATAGCTCGATAGCCATCTAGGGGTAAGGTTTTGACTTCCTCAACTGTCAATTGTGATAAGGTTTTGGACCTTCTAGAATGTTATTATAAAATCTTCTACATGGATAGCCCCACTTGTTTAAGTAATGGAGGCTGACATGTCATCCACTCACACCATGGTGATCAATACGGTAGGTCAACTTGCAAGAGGCATAAATTTTGCATATGAACTCCCATTGAGGAAATTCTTACATCGTTGGAAATGTCTCAATGTGTAGAATATAGAATATTTATCTATAGTAAGGTTTGAACCATAAAAAAGTTTCATTTGATGCCTAAAAATGACTTCAGAAGATTTCAAATGAATTTTTAGACCCAAATTTCCAAATTTGGACCATCTTCCAAAATGGCCATGCAAGTTGATTCCTCCAATTTTTCCACCCAGAAATTACTGAGATAGATGGAAAATAATATAATGTTCCAATATAGATCATACCTCCCCATTTAGGGAGGATTTTGGTCCCCAAAATATTCATTGAATGAGGTGAGCAAAATTTTCCTCTACCTTCTCCCTGTAGTACCACTTTTCTTTGCCTGGAAGTTGTCCTTTCAACCCAATCTTCCAAAGGTCATGTTTCCCTTGTCTTGTAGTTTTGGACCACTTTTGAAAAATTGTTTCCTCTACCAACATTTCCTAAGCATTTGGTACTAAATCCTCTATGGAAGGTAGGACTTTCTCCTCCTCCTGATCCAACATGGAGGGCTCATAGAGTTTGAGATTCTCCACATTCACTATTGAGTAAATGCACATGTATGGGGGTAGAATGAGTCTGTAGGTGTTATCTCCCATCATTTTCAATACCTCAAAAGGACCATACCATAGAGCCATGATCTTCTTACTGTAACCCTATAGTCTTTCCTTATTCAGTTGTAACCATGCTCTGTCTCCCACTCTGAATGTTATCTCGATTCTGTGCTAGTCATGTCTAGCCTTGTACTTTTTCTATGACTTCTTCAACATCTCTTGTACTTGCAAATGGATCTGTTTGATCTTCTCAACAATTTTTTCTGCTTTTAATGCATCTCCCATGAGGTCCTCCCTCACTCCTCCTTGTGGTCCATATACAAAATCTAAAGGTAAAGTTGGAAAATATCCAAAGCAAGTTTCAAAATGTGACTTATTGGTAGAAGTGTGGACTTCTTTGCTATAAGAGTCTTGTATATAGATTAGATTTTCATCCCATGTATTCAAATGCTTCTTATTGTAACCCCTCAAAAGTTGCACCAAATTCGTGTTGACTACTTTTGTCTGCCCATCTATATATGGATGGAATGTTGTAGACCTCTTCAAATTAGTTTCCATCTTCTCCCAAAATGTAGTCTAGAAGGCACCGAGAAATATGGTGTCCCCATCTGAGATGATGCTCCTTGGTATCCCAAAGTGCACCCAGACTTGTTCAAAGAACACGTTTGTTGCTTCCTATCCCTTGATGGTCTTTTTACAAGGCATGGGAATGTACATTTTGTTGAACCTATCAACTACCACAAATAGATAGTCATGTCCCTTCCTGCTGGTTAGTAAACCTCACACAAAATACATGGAAATGCTTTTTCAAGGTCGAGCGGGTACAAGT
Source organism: Picea mariana (assembly GCA_032191745.1). Classification (NCBI taxonomy): domain Eukaryota; kingdom Viridiplantae; phylum Streptophyta; class Pinopsida; order Pinales; family Pinaceae; genus Picea; species Picea mariana. Next base: position 24,248 of record JASDQU010739861.1, read on the forward strand.
AAGGGATGGTATAGACCTTGCTTCTTGTTACTAGGATTTTTGGTACAACAAAGTATACATCCTCTAATATATTGTGCTACATATTCTTGCATTTTGGGCTAGTACAGATACCTCAATAAATTGGCAATTGTCTTTTCAACACCAAAATGTACTGCAACCTTGGAGGTGTGAGCCTCTCTGATAAACTACAATCATTCACCTTTAGGAACATAGAGCTTTTCAAGCTTGTAGAGTAAACCATTCTAGATACGATAGTTATCCTTGATGTCACCTTCTTCTATATGAATTTGGTCCTATAAATGCTAAAAAACATCCTTAAATTCCTCATATTCTGTGTATGCCTTTTTGTATGCATCATGGGTAAAAGGCTCCATGTGCATCAAAGTTCCCAAAACAATAATATTGGATGTGGGTGGCCTTGAAAGCATGTATGTCAACTTGTTTGTGATGCCCTTATTATACTTGATGACTAGATGATGTTGTTGTAAAAATGCCATCCACTTGTAATGTTTGGTTTGTTGTAGCTTACTCTAGGCCTACAAATACCATAATGGATTGTGATCTGTGTGGATGATGGTATCCTTTCCCATCAAATAGTGCTTCCACTTCTTGATAGCTTGAACTAGATCATAGAGTTCCTTTTCATAGGTAGGGTAGTTGAGAACCACCCCATGAAATATTTCATAATGATAGCATACAAGCCTTCCTCCTTGCATCAAAATTACTCCCATAGAATACCCACTTGCATCTGTCTCCACTTCGAAGGGATTCTACAAGTTTGGTAGCGCGAGCAATAGTTCTTGACTAATATTTCTTTCCATCTCGTCAATTTCCTTCTGATGATTATTCCCCCATTGGAAACTCTTACCACTAGCTATTATGGCATGGAGTGGTGCAACTACCATTGAAAATGAAGCTATGAACTTTCACAAGTATTGTACGGCCCTAAAAAAACTCCTAGATTCAATGAAATTTGTAACAACTGGTCATTTCATGATGGTCTTCATCTTTGTAGGATCTATCTTGAGCTCCCATCCACCAATCACATACCCCAAATACAACAAAGATTGCTTAGAAAACTCACATTTCTTGAGGTCAGCCAATAGTTGGTGCTTCTTCAGATTCTCTAATTCCTGCATGAGATGTGAGATGTGATCCTACCAGGTAGCACTATAGACTAGTATATCATCCAAATAGAATATAAAAAATGAATCTAGATATGGACATAAAACATCATTCATCAATCTCATAAATGTAGCTCGTGCATTACATAAACCAAATGGCATGACCAACCATTCATACAAACCTTTCCTTGTCTTGAAGAAAGTATTCCAATTGTCTTCTTCCTTAATGCGTACTTGGTGGTATACCTATTTGAGATCCATTTTGGTGAAATATTTTGCATGTTGCAACTGATCTAACATATTATCGATCCTGAGCAGAGGGTACTGATTTTTTAGTGTAATCTTGTCCAATGCTCTGTAGTCAATACACATTCTCCAAGTACCATCCTTCTTTGGTACAATTATGATAGGTGACCTACAAGGTGAGGGGCATTTTTGAATAACATCTTGCTCCAATAACCACTGTAGCTTCTTCTTCACTTTATTTGTTTCTATAACAAACTATCTATATAGCCCAATATTTGGCAATGAGGAGTCTGGAAATAACTGTATTTCATGCTCCACTTCCCTCTTGTGTGGTATCCATTTAGGATCTTGGAACACTCCTCTGTATGCTTGTATAAACTCCTCCAATTAGTGTTTCTTCTCTTTAGTACACCCCTCCAGGGATGCCTTTACTCTTATTAACTCACCATAAGATTTATTTTCTCTTAAGAAAACTAAAACATATTTCTTACTGGAACTAATCAACTTATTGGCTTGGTTGGTACTTACGAATGAGATCTTTGACTTGCCTTTATGCACATTGATGATGTATGAATTTCCATCATTGATCAATAGTTACTAGTTGGGTCTCCAAATGAAGATTGCATCCCTCATATACATGTAGGGGCTTCCAAACGCTACGCCACATACGTCAAGGGGTACTATGTCCAATTCCAGTTCATCAATAAAATCAACACTTATAGAAAATTTAATCTTACATTGTTTTGTTGCATTGATCTTTGCATACTTCTTTACACAACCCAATGGATATGAGATAGGATTACCATGAACCTCCAATCCAAGCTTTCTGACCAAATCTGTTGCTATGAGATGATCCCATGAACCGAAGTTGAACATAGCATCTATATTGGTCTTCTTGACCTGAATATTGATGTGGAAGAGCTTGGTCATGTCCTTCTCTTCCTGGTGATGAAGGCTACTTAGATTCACCTCCTTCTGCATATATGTGAAGAAAATGTTTTCATCCACATAAGAGCTACTTTCAACCTAATTCCTCGAATTTGTGGCTAGAAGATTCTTTTCTTTCATTCCTTCTTGTGGTTCTTTGGGTTCAACTTTGGATGTAGTTTCCAACACTTTTCCTTGGTGTGACCATCAATATTGCAATGGTTTCAATGGTTGCTAGGATCCTTGCAATGATGTGCAATGGTTTTTGTCTTCTTATCCTTTTTCCCTTTCCACCTTTTTTTCCCCTCCTTGGAATATTCCTTGTGCTCTTTCTACTTGGAACCACTTGGTTTCCATTTCTCGTGGCATATGTTTTCCAGATATTGTGCTTGTACACACGCCTCATCCATTGTCCTTGGGTTGAAGAGCATCACATTATTTTATAGATGATTGTGTAAACCACACATATACTTGAGGAGTACATATGGGTTCTTGGAAGAGATACCCAACATGATGGCCATCTTTTTGAACTCGGTGGTGTACTCCTATACACTATGCCCATGCCTCTGCCTGAAGTAGTGCCACCAAATCCATTGGCCCTCTACATAACCGATAGGGTAGAACTGGGACTTAATGAGGGCTTTGAAGTTTTGCCATATCGTTACTGGTGGATCACCCTCTAGCCTAAGTGTTTTTGTATGGATTTCCTACTAGGTTAAAGCATGGCCCTCTAACTTCAATCTAGCAAATGCAATATTTTTCTCTTCATATATATGGTGAATGGTAAAATAAACTTATAGTTTCTACAACCAATGATTAAGATTTAATGCATTGATCTCACATTGGTATGGCTTTATGTCCACTTTTGCTTCCATCTTGAATAGGGATTGTGAAGCGTTAATGAGACTCAAACTTTACTTCTCTTTCTTGGGTTTTTTCGCGATTCCTTTCTTGGGTATTCCCGATCTCCTGGTTTTCCCTCCGATATGATCTCTGACTTAGAGCCTTTGTCATCTCCAACTGGTCCAATATTTCTTGCTAGAGCCGCCATGAGGAGGTTCATATTTTGGAAAATTGGTTTTCATTGATGTCAACTATAGAAGAAGTCTACAAGCCTCTAGAGATAATGGGTATATTTGAAGAAGTCTCCAAAGTGGTCCCCTTATGGTGTATCTTTTAGCATGGCCCTCACGGTA
>JASDQU010739861.1:29732-54743 GCA_032191745.1 Picea mariana
AAAAAAAGAAAAAAAATACCAAAAAAGTTAAAAAAGAAACAAAATTAAAAAAAATATTCAAAAAAAGATTTAAAATAAAAAAAATATTCAAAAAATACAAAAACTCCCTAAGCTAAAACTTATATTAAAAAAATATAAAATATCATTACAATTTAAAAAAAAAAATTAATGGACGGGAAGTTGGGGCGATGCTCAACATCACCGAGCCCATTACATCTCTCTCTATATAACTATATTTTTTAATTCTTTTAAGATATAGTTATATAAAAAACAATATTAATTTGTATTTACTAGCATACTCCCTAAATGAGTGAATGAGAATGCCTAAGTAATATGGGGTTGTGATGTTTTTATTTTAATAAAAAATCAATGTATTGTAGTTAGGGCTATTTTTTTCATCCTACTTGAATAATGACTTAACAATTAAGTAGAAACTTGTAAAACAAAAAAGAAAGGCTCTTAAAAATAAAATAAAAATTAGACACCCATAATTAAAAAATGAGAATTTTTTTTAGAAAATAATAAGAACATATTTGAGAATTTGGAATAAATAATGTGTTTCTAGAGAAATGATATTGTTATGGAATGACATTTTCATCTATAAAAAGACTTCTTACCATAAAAATAAAGAAAATTGGCTTTTATGTTACTCACTAGAGAACATTTATATGTGTGATTCCACATATATATAAAAAAAAACTAACATTCAACAGAAAGATAACTTTAAAATTAAAAGGTAGATTGTCTAACTTTAAGGGAATTTTTCATTGTGTTCAAAATCCCAATATAAAGGAGATGTGAAATTCCTTATATGCTAAACATGGAGTTGATATGTGACATTTAAAATTATATTAATAAAAAAATTTATTTCAATGTCCTCTTAAGTAAAATGTTTCAATATCAACTTTGTACATACGGAAGATGTGTAATTGTTCTAATGCTAGACATAGAATTGACACATGGAATATATATATATAATTGTTATTTATATTTATTATTTGATATTAATTTATTTTCATTTATTTTATATTTATACAAAACTCATAATGATAAGTTATATAAATTAATAAATTAAATTAACATATACAAAGAATTATAATTATAAAATAAAAAACAAATAACACGAAGCACCTTAATTACATCAATGCTTGAGAGATACTTGGAGTTGAGAGATCCTTGGATTCCACCTAATTACATCACTCATCACTATTTGAGAGATCCTTGGAGTCCACCTAATAACTAATAACTAAAATATGAATAGGTAATACCTAAAATTTGAAGTATTCATATTTACTCTAGAGAAAATTAATCTTTATTATATTGTTGTTTATCTTTATTATCTGATATGATTTTATTTTCATTGTATTTTATATTTATACAAAACACATAATGACGAGTTATAAAAATTAATAAATTAGCATATACAAAGGCACTGTAATTACATCACTGCTTGAGAGATCCTTGGAGTCCTGACACCTAGTACTGTTATGCAAGTTGGATGTTTCTATGCTCATAATGGAAACCTAGGTGTTTCCCATGCCATGCGCACTAATGGTTTGACAGGTATGCATAAGGAAACTTGAATGAAAGCTATAGACGTTGAGGGAACACGAGACAGTAAGCACATATACATGGATAAAAGGAGGGCAAGTTCTTCTATATTCAAGTGATATATGCACTTTTCCCATGAAAATATCTAATTTAAGTTGTTTTCTAGGTGCCAATTTGGCAAGAAGAGATGAAGTATGGAAGGTAAAACATACCTCATATACACATCTTGCCGAGGAGAAATCACAAGGAGCAGTCAGATAAGAACTAGATGGTGGTGAATGAATATAAGATCAATTTTCCTGGAGGAGGAACTCATTTTCACTGTGGAGCTGGCAAGTACATTGCTGCCCTTGCAAAAGTATGTAATTTTTTTTATTTAGGATCACCTTTCCTTCTGGAGTAGCTCTGCATTTGTAATTCAATCTGCATATATGGACTAAGTTCACATTTTCAGTGTGTCTACCTATCATTTTGAAGTTGTAGCTTAATCTGTTACTCACTACTCTAATTTTCTATCTTGCTTGCAGTTAACGTATTTTTCTTTTTTGGAAATGTATTGTAGATGCTGAAATTTCACAATGAAAGTCTCAACAACAGTGGAAATATCAAAATCTTTATAGATGTTAGTGGTGGAGTTGCTAGCTTTGGTGCATATCTTCATCCTCTTGACACTGTGGCAATGTTGCTTGCACCTAATGATGTGCACCAGAATCGAATTCATTTTTCTTTGGAAAGAGGAATTTCCGCAACTCTAGGTGTATTGGGCACAATGAGACTACCATATCCAAGCATATCATTTGAATTTATGCACTGTTCTAGGTGTAGGATTGATTGGCTTCATAGGGATGGTATATTGTTGCTAGAGTTGGATAGGTTGTTGAAGCCAAGGGGCTATTTTGATTATTCTTCCCCTGAAGCATATATGAAAGACAAGACTTTGATATGAATGCCATGGGAAATCTTGTGAAACACATGTGCTGGAAGATTGCATCAAAGAGAGACCAGACTGTTATATGGGTTAAACCTCTCACAAATAGTTGTTACTTGAAGAGAGCTCCAAATACCAAACTGCCTCTAGATGATGATCCATATTAAGTTTGACATGTTCCAATGAAGTCTTACATTATACCATATATAGATTGTAAGCTCCTTTTACCTTCTCCTCCATTTTAAGATAGTCGATATAGTTTTGAATCTGAATTTGAAGCCAACTGTTTGAATTTAGCAAGCATACATGTTATTCTCCTATGAACATGTCTATTAAATATGTGGCAAATCTGACTTGAACCATGAGGCATAAGTATCCAATTTGATTGTTCAATGAGATAAATATGACATACTTTTCCAAACAGGGGAAATAATTCTCCAGAATCATTCTATATCTTACTGTCAAGAACCTTTTTTTTCTAAAGAAAAAAAAAACAAGTAATTTTATTAATATTAAAAAAATTACATGAGTAGATGCCAATGGAAATGGAATTCTTGTAGATGAAAGCTCAATACTACTCAAGTATACATCCAAAAACCAAAGAACATATCATCAATACTTCTCAAGTATACATCCAGAAACCAAAGAACATATCATAAAGTTTGCACATATTACCATGTTATATGTTGGGATGTGAGGGACAACCCTTTGGTAATGTCCAGATAAACATTCAATATGCACTACAAAAATAAATAGAGTTCTGATCTATGTCCCTGAAGATAAACACAAGTGATTGTAAAATCCTTTTCACAAGTGACTATAAAATCCTTTTTGAAAAGGAGCTATAACAACCATCCCAAAACACAAACATATCCCTCAGATCTTTTTAGTCAAACATGTAGCCAAGAGTTGTGAGTTGTGAAGAAATTTGGAGAGTCTCAATGTCAAGAACCTATTTGGGAAAAACATAATTTCTATCCCCAATTAGTATATCAATGATGCCCACAATAGTGAGTAGGTTTTCTATTGCTTAGTTTTTAGTCCATCCAAAAGGAAATCATGTTTGGACATTCAAACATGGCTATCCAATTCCTTGATGTAGATATGATAAAAGACTTAAAATAGGTGATATTTGATGGCAATACCCACTACATATCATTATTCCAGATCAGAGTAGATGTTGATTTACAGATCAGAAAAATTGCAAATCATAATAGATGTATAAATGCTTGAATATTCCATGTATCATTGGTTTGATGGTTCATTTTTGCTCACATATTTTGTATCTATAAGTCGTTTGATAATCTGTAATTGCCTGATTACATAAGAAGAATATTGGAGAATATCATAGAATGGAAATAAGTCTTTGAAACACATGCCTTTCATGTTTGTATGACACATTTTGTAGATGGCATCTTGATTTGTGTGATAGCTATCACCGAGTTCTTTTATCTAAAAAATGATATTGAATTGAAACTCTAGAAATGCATCTCACCAAAGGCAGTGGACTTGTACCTTGGCCAAAACGACTGACTACTCCTCCACCTCAGTTGGAAGATCTTAATGTCAACAAAGGAGAGTTCGAAAAGAATATGGTAATGCATCTAGATTCTACTGTTGTAATTAGTAACATGTTTTCATTGCTAGAAGTTCATATTGGGAATTCTAAACTCTAATTATTGACTATGCTACATTAGGATTTCCTAAACATTTACCATTTTGTTCAATGCAGGTTTTATGGAATCAAGGAGTGAAGCACTATTTGAAGCAAATGAAGCCGATGATCCGAAATGATACTTTTAGAAACATTATGGACATGAGGGAAAATCCCGGTGGATTTGTGGCCGCGATTATTGAAAAAGAGTTTTGGGTGATGAATGTTGTTCTACTAAATGCTTCAAACACATTGAAGGTCATCTATGATAGAGGCTTGATGGGAACTATACATAACTAGTGAGTTGGGAAAGACCATATATACTACTGTAGACTTAGCAAAACATCACTTCGCATGGCATTCACATCTTGTATTTGGAATTTTTTTACAGATGTGAAGCATTTTCAACTAATCCTCTTACTTATGATCTCCTTCATGCTTGGACTCTCTTCTTTGATATTTATGAGAAGGGCTGCAGTGTCAAATAATTTCTTTTAGAAATGGACCGGATCCCTTGACCAACAGTATTTGTGATTATTAGAGATAATCCTTCAATGATAAATTACATCACTAACTATTTGCCTGTCTTGAAGTGAGATTCCTGGAAATTGATTGTCAATCCTGAATCCGATCCACTTTCTTATGATGATGAGACAATATTGTTTGTACAATGATGATAATTATAATGGAAACATTGAAGTGGTTCTTATGAAAATTAGACATAAGGGTTGGCACCAATTCCAACATCAACTGCTCCAACTTCTCCTTGGACAACCCACTATTAAACAACCTCAACAAAGTTAGAACTTCAACCTAGGCACAACATAGTTGTATAATTAACTGTCATGATTTTAAAAAGAACATACAACCTCAAAAAATTTAGAACTTCAGCCTAGGCACAACATAGCTGGATAATTAACTGTCATAATTTTAAAAAGAATAGACAACCTGAACAAAGTTAGAACTTTGGTCGAGGCACAACATAGTTGTACAATTAACTGTCATAATTTTAAAAAGAATAGACGAGGCCAGTCATGAATCCACTGAAAAATATGGAAGAATAGATGTAACTAAGTCTTCATGTTTAAATCTAAAGAGAGTTCATATTATGCAATGCATACCCACAAGGCATATTTCTAAGAAGCACTTTAAAAAAGAGAATAAAAATAACATGTCCTTCAACTTCCCACAAAAATCTATTGTAAAGTTCCTTGCAAGGAAATGAATCTGAGAGAAGCTCATCACCTACAAAAGTAGAGTCAAAATTAGCTTATATACCAAAATATCAACTCCGTAGAATCACTTACTAAGGCTTTGTAGAGAATCCTTGAAAGATATAACTAGAGAGCAATTGATTTGTTGCACATTGGCATCCACTGTGAGGAAACAATTACAAAAGTAGCAAAACAAAAAACTAAGAAACCACTTACAAAACTAACATCATATGGGGTTTAGTGAGATGGGAAAGTAAGCGAGTACACAACTAGAAGAACATATCAATATCACAAACCTATTTGACTCAATCTAAAAACAAAGAATGCCATTAATATCCCATTAGAATAACATATAGAAAAAAGAACTGGAGATATTACCAAAAACCTTGATAACAAAGCCTCCTCGATATACATATTTCTAAAACCGTATTCACCAACAAAATATACCAGAAACCTATATTCAAACACAACAAATACCCACAAAACACTCTGTTTCTACAAGTTGCTTTGGAGCAGTAGGTTACCCACAAAAGGAATATGCAATTTACTGCAACCAAAGCATATTGTGGTTGTAGATAATTGATTAAACCTACTCTGCGGCCCGATCCTTGGCAATCGGTAAGTGTATATATGGATCCTCTTGGATTGTTTTTTATTTTTATTCTTAGCCTTGATTCTCGTAACTGAAGTGCCCTCACCCCACCCCACTCCTTCCATGCAGAATGTTCTTCCTTATGTGGGAGAATACCCTTTCCACGATGGCCCTTGTGGGGGTCTGCTGCCAGGGAACGCCTACTAGGAGAAGGGAGGTGAGGAGGAGGAGGAAGCTTCATCGTTGCACAATATGTGGGTAGGTAATGTGTCCAATGAGACCATCGAGCCCATGCTCATGGAATCCTTCGCTAATTAGTTCACAGAAAGGAAGGTCCAGAAAGACTATTGGAAATGAGAACTCTGATATTAATCTGGAATAGCTCAGGGAGGTTATCCCATTCAATGAAGAGGATGGAAAAAGTTCATCAACAAACAATCAAGAACATTCTAGGAGGGGGTTTCAAAAAGGTGATGTGGATGGTACATAGTCAACTAATAATCATCATGATAATGTTAAAAAAAGTGTCAAGAGTCTTTTTCTTTCAAAGGATTTCATGACCCCTTCAAATAAAAAGGAGAAGTTTTCCCAACTTCCTCAGGGTTGGTTGGGTAACAATCAAAAGCCTAAATACAAGGGAATACCAAGTAACTTTACCATTGTTTTTGGTTTCTTCAAAACATGAGTGTTACTATAATCCTTTCCTTTTAGCAGTTATTTTATGCTATTTTGGAATGTCTATGGCTATCCTATATCTTATGAAAGGGAAAAAGTTATCTTGTTGATAATCTCATGTTCAATAAGTTAATGGTAGACATGTGAGGGTTCGACTGTAGTTTTAATTCAATTATGTCATATTATATGTTGTGATAGAAAAAAGAGAGAACATAATAATATTTTCATTTTGTTGTGTTGTCACTTATTTTTCAAAAATGTGTTTGAAGAAGAGTCATAAGTTTCAAGTTTTTGTTTGAGTTTGTCCAACCAAAATTTAGGGAAAATCATGGGATTCTTGAAATATAAAATATTCACCATAAATATAACAAATATTAAAGAAAATATGAAAGAATAACAAGTATTGTGTTGATACTTACAAAGAATTCAATGAATGAATAAAAATAAGGAATATTAAAGTGAATTTGCATACTGACATCGATGAGTTCATATTCTAACATCTTAATTTGTTAAATTATCAAGGGTATTTAGTGAGTCCATATTCTATCATCGAAGCTACCAACACCCATGGTTTAAATCGATGTTGTGTTGAACCCCTTTTGTTTTTCCCCTTTCTTTCTATTTTCCCTTTTTCTTTTCTTACCTCTTCTCTTCCCCTTCTATAATTTCACTACCCGAATCTCTCATTTTCCCCTTTTTTCCCTTTTCTTTGTTGTATCAAGATTAGCACACTTAGTCATTTTTACCTTGTTCGAAGACTTTCAGACTCACAAACTTTCAGACTTGTATTATGTTCCCTTTACCCATATATCAGTTTTCCCCAACACTTAATTTACTTTTGTAGCACAAACTTTCAGGCTTGTGGACTAGCGAACTTACATGTTATGATTCCACTTTTCTCACAGTCTTCCCGACATATCTCAACACTTAGCCATGTCATCTATTTGGACTTTTAGACTCACGGACCTTCAACCTCACAAAATTGCCTTTCCATTCTAATCACTTACCCTGACTCTCCGTTGTCACATGTCCCTTCTTTCACTTTTCTCGAGTCACATTTAATGTTATCTTTATGGACTTAACTACTAAATTCATTTCTGAAATGGCCTTTAATTAGTGGTGTTTATATCGAGGAAAGTCACATTTATTTCAAGCTAATTCTTTCTTTGAAAGAAATCTAACTTAAAATCATTTTACTGTGCAAAGTAATATTACAAGAAAAGCTCGCGATCTCAATGAAGTTAGTCATGAGAGAACAATAGTTATGTAGAGATACCTTGAACCTCTTCACCAAAAAAGACCATAACTATCATTGGTGTCGGTCGTATTGGTACTATTCAAATCTATTTGGTAAAGAAAACAACAAGGTGTGTACTTCAAGGATAGTTCTCACGGGTTGTGTCCTAGAGGTTTTTGAATGCAAAGATATTGTCCCCTAGTGCATCGACAAATTTATCGAGAACATAAGGGCCATCCCATTGCGGAGAAGTTCTCCTATTTCCTTGACACCTTCAATATTTAGGGATATGTTGAAATTATCGGAGCCAAAACTGGTTTACAAAGGGGAAGAAGCCAAGAATTTTATAAAAAGAAAAAATAATGGAATAAAACTTATTCAAGAATATTTACATGACCTTGCATCAATTCTAGAAGGTATATCCATGATTCATGTAAGTTCTTTGAAAAATCACTATAAATAAATTGCCTGGTTATTTACTCGAATTGCTAGCCAAGACTCTACAGAAACCATTCCTAGATTGGCATTGTATATATTGCATTTCACATTTCATGAAAACGTAATCTTCGACTGGGAGAAGATTATTTCAAATGATATTACTACACAACTGCAAAATTTCAAGACCGAGAAGAAATTTTATATGTCATCTTATTTGGTATTTTCTATCAACTATTGTCATGATTTTAAGGGTTTAAATATTTCCAGAAGGGTAAAAGTAAAGGTGGACTCTGTGACCATGTGGTATCAAGATTTGTGGAGGAAAAAGGTTGGCCACCATTTCTATGAAGTATACAATGATTTTGTGTCTAAATTCAAGAAGCTATTATTTGTGGAAGATACTTCTCGACTCTCATTGGAGGCGTCAACGTTTCTGAAAGGGAAAGGAATTATTGAAAATATGGAGTATTACAATATCATCAACGTTTTCCGTTCTAACAAAAAAACCCATTTTTCTTCCATATTATGTATCTGATAAATTGTTTATTATTGAAATAGCTAGACAATACAAATTTTGGTTTCACACCTTTTCTGAGAAAAGAAAAAATCAATTCATACCTCTTCCTTGGAAAGTTGGTGAAATTATTCTCAGGGGAATTTCCCAGATTGACGAATATGCTACCTATTTCGACCATTCCAACTTGAGACATGCAGAGGAAATAAAGGGGTTTGACCTAGTCATATTTTTTACGATCATTTGATTTCAGTCGGGCTTAGCCCTGCACTCATAAACTCATTTGTAAGTGGAGAGGAGGAGAATGACACCCATAACCCTAATAATCAAGAAGCCGGTAGAGACTCCGGTGATATAGAAACTGTCATAAGTACCACAAAAAATCACAAGGAAAGAGGTAAGACTTCAAATGAAAAGAATTCTCAATCACTCGATGTTTCTCGAAGAAGTGTTCTACCCAAGACAAACCCTCATCTCAGGACATCACAACAAATAAAAATACAGAGTAATAATTTAGGGGATGATGAAGAAAGAAACCCTCCTTAGGGGAACTTAGAGAACCCCCACAAGTTAAAGATTAAAAGAAAAAGAACTAATTCACAACAAGAGGGAGGAGAAACACATGCACCTGAAAATGATTTATTATTGGATAATATGGACTTGGATGTGGATATCGAAAATATTTCCTTCCCAGATGTAGAAGGACATGCTATAGAAGATGTACAACAAATTTATGAACTCATGGTCTAAGATGAGATATTTTCTGATGAAGAGACTTTTGTTGTACAAAATGTCTCTTTTGACAGAGATTATAAGAAATTGATCTTTGAAAGAACCACAAAGAGTAAATGTGGAAAGTTGTAGTCTACCATTGATACACAAAACATGTTTCCTTCTAAATTGTCATCCATTCATAAAGTTACAGGGGATGCACTGGATTTTTCAATTTCCAATATGGAGGAAGAAAATGCTTGGTTGAAAGAGAAAATTAAAGAATTGGAAGCAAATCTCATGCCTCCACCTATTCTGGCTTCCCCCATTGCCATGATTCGGCTTGAGAAAATTTTTCAAGAAATCCCAAAGTCAAGTGCTAGAGTTAAGGGAATTTGAAATTTGATTATTGCCACTCGACATTTTGTCGAAGAGAATATTAAGAAAAGGATGTCATTTATTTTAGAGTTAAGGGATATGGAAAAAATATTTGCCTCTCTTGGCTTGAGAAATAAAAACACCAGGGAATATTTGAATATAGATATGAAAAATGATGAAGGTTTTTATACAGATGGAGTTGTGATGTTTGTAATAAAGGTTTCGGAAATGACAAAGCAGATGAGAAAGAAAGAAAATTTACCTTCCCCGAGCTGCATCAAACAACTAAATGCCTATTGGATTGAAAGAATCAATGTATTGAAGGGATTGTCAACTCAATTGATTGATTTATCAAGAATGAAGACATAAGCATACTAAAAAATTCTTGATTTAGATATCATTGGCACCACTATCGAAGTCTTAGACTCTAAATATATCTAAAATGTAATGCTCATGAATCGACACCAATTCAAGGGACAAGTTGAAGAATTAAAAAGGGCATCAACCGAAAAGTTTGATACTATGATTGAATTCACACATGATGATATTGAGAGCTGTCTTGTTGAGTATACCAATAAAAATGAAGATATTGAGAATACTTTGAAAAATTTATCTATTGATCATAGAGAAATCAAAAAGGTTTTTTTTAATATTAAAGTAAAACAAGAATTGATTGTTGCCCTGTTAAGGGATTATATTCAAGAATGGTTAAACAACTCAATTGCCAAGATTTCTAAAATATCAGTAGAAGTAGTTACAACCGAAAATCAAACCGCAACAAGTAAGGGTACCAAAGAATCAATGACAAGCATATGAAAAAGAGAGATTCCATCATAGTAAGTCCATGTTGATCACATAATTCTTCCTTTATTAGTTTTTCATCTAGTTATTCTTCTTCTTTAACTAGAAAAGAATAACCAGATCCTGCTAATCTTCTTTTCTGTCTTCTTTCCAGAATTTGTTGTGCAACATCCACCCATGTTCCTCTTTCTATTTCATACTTTCATGTACATTTTTTCTTTATGGTCCATGGGAGCCCCAATCCCAGTCCATTGGACAAATACCTTAATTTCAATGCACTGTAATAGACATTATTATTTTTTAGAAATCCCAGAGAACTAATTTAGGATCAATTTTGACTATATTTTATAACTTCGATTCTTGATTATAAAGTATTTGAAATTGGTCTATCATAATCTTCTTTTGAGCTCTATAAGTATTAATCTTTAAAAGTTTTGTCATGCAAATGGACCATCTTCTTTTATTTTGAATGTGATGAGAATCTTTATTTCCACTATGATGGATGTGAGGATATTTCTATTTTCTCTAATGTGTGATGTGTGAGATTCATGGTCCACTTCTCAAGAATTATCTTTTATAAATATTATTTTACTTTTAATCATATTATGGTCCCATATTATTCTTGATTTGAAAATTACAAAGAATAGAATAAGCCAAACATGAGTACCACATATTTAAAAATGCAGGAGGATTCATATCCTCATGAGCTTGTCGTTTCAGTACTGATGGATTCAAACATTAACATTTTTGGCAACTCCATTGGGAAGAAAATTGAAGTTTTAAATTATGTTTTAGAACAAAAAATTATATGACTTTGCCTCGGGCTAACCAGCCCCAGTTAGAAATTGGATTGAATAACCAATGAAGTATTCTGCATCAATTATAGAATCTTGCAATAACAACAACTTGAACTAGAAAAGAAATAGAAAGGTCTTGGGAAACTCTAGTTCAAGAAGAAGAAAGAGAAATTCTCCCAAGGAAAATAAGAGATGAAAGGAAAGACTGGAGAAAAGAAATACAAGCTCAAAGAACATAAGAGAAAGGAGGGAATTGAAGCTGGACGAATATAGAGGACCAATCACCAGAAGCAAGAGCAAGAAACTGTGTACCTAATAAATTGAAAAACATACTCTTGAAGAAAAGAAGAAACTTCCAGACATGGATGATAGAGAAGAAAGACGTGAAGAAGAACATGAAGAAATACAAGAAGAAACACATGAAGAAAGATGAGAAGAAAGGCGAGAGGAAAGAAGTCATGAAGAAAGACGAAGGTGTAGAAACCTAAGAAGGATAAGAAACTCCCCCCTCAACCTTTGAGGTGAACAACATGAGCTCCATGTTCTTCCTAAAGGTACTTTGAAGACATTTTCCAGAGATGGAAAGATTGATGCTAAAATACATGTTGATTTTTTGTTGGATGTTTGTGATTTCCATGTTATTGAACATGATGATGTGATGGCAAGGTTGTTTCTCCAAACTTTGTCAGAACAAACTTATGAATGGCACACATCATTTCCCACAAGATCAATCGACTCATTTTATGATCTTGAAACGATGTTATTGAATATGTTCGCTCCCCCAGTCATGTATAATACTCTTCTTACTAAATTCATCGAGATGCATCTATATAAAAATACTTCAATTTCAGATTCAATAAAACATTGAATAATATCCATGAAGACAAAAGGCCTAATGATCCATAAATACTTGGTTGCTGTAAAAATGACATGCCACCTAATGTGAAGTTCGCTATTAGATCTTCCCAAATTGAGACTTTGGATGAAGCAATGATCAAAGCTACAGATATGAAGGAAATCATGATTGAAGCAGTTTCTAACCCTAACATTATCCTTGGAAGACTACAAAGGCAGATGATAGTTTGAATATTGTTGATCAAGGAGAATTTAGTTCAAAAAATAATGAAGAGAAAACCCCACGTCTTGGTGAAAATCAGGCAGTTGATGGAGGATTATTTAAAGGAACTATCCTGGATGTTCAAATAGATATTGTCGCGGCTCAGGAGATGAAGAAAAGAATGGATATTGCGTAGATGAACATAACCATTAGACAAATGCAGAATGAAATAAAAAGACTAAAAATGAATGGATAATTACATGCTTAATCTGAGGATGTTGGTCCCAGAACAAAGAAGGAACCCTACCAAAGAACAAAGAACGAGGTTTGAAAATATCAACAACCAACAAAGACAAAGGGTTCCTAGACAACCAACTTTGAACGCAGTAATACTTGATGAGCCATACAATGAGAAAATGGTCAAACTAGAAAATGATTATATGCCAGAAGACATTTTTGAATCTATATAGACAGATGGATGTGATACATCCATGTATATATTTGAAAAAGATGAAAATGATCCTATCTTGCAAGAAAATGTTGTCCCAACACGGGCACTTGTAAATAAGTCCAAGAATAAATACAATTCTGAAAAAGACAAAAAAAAAGATAATCAAAAAGATAAGGAGAAAGAGAGTGATAAAATTAAAGCGACCAACACAGAAGTAAAAAAGAAACAAAAGATGCTCAATCCCCTTTTGATGATATACAATGTTGTTGATGATCTAATCAAGTTAAGAATTACTCTGCCTTTTCCAAAAGTAGTAAAAAGTACTCAACAGACGTAAAACATTCTAAAATTGTTAGATGAGCCAACTGGGAGAATTAAAGTAGTAATCGTAAACCCGAAGAAGAGTCAGAATACATAAGCGGTGAAATTAAGAGGCAAAGTTCCAACTTTCTACATTTCAATAGAGAATCATGATGTTGTGCTCCACAACTATCTGGTAGATTATGGTGTGACAAAAAACATCATTCCTTTGGTGGTGATGGAGGCACTTGGCATGAGATGCACCAAGTACTATGAAATAGGAGAAATCATCTATGCAATTGATTCCATGAAGGTAGCAGCCTATGGAGAAATTAAGGATTCTTATGCTTGGATTTTCCTCCAGCATATGGAGTTGTCCTTGGAAGAGATTGGTCTTCCATGACTGGTGTCTATATAATGAATGATGGAATTTGTATGATGTTACCTGAAAAATATGAAGCAATGATTAAGGTTCCTCATGAACCTAAGAGACTGTTTTCTTTCAAAAAGAAGGATAACAAATTGATGGAAGACTATATAGATGCTGGTATTGGGAACTATTCCATTCTAGATATGGAGCAAATCGAGGATATAAAGAGTGAATATAATTACTTTACCGGCTATTGGAGAATGTCATTCAATGGAGCTTGTTCAAGACCAGGGAGTGGAGTTGGGATTGTACTCAAAATCCCCGAGAAGATCGTATATCCACATACCATCAGGCTTGAGTTCCCTTGTACAAATAATGAAGCAGAGTATGAAGCTTTAATTCAAGGAATGATCCTAGAACTGGAGATGAATATTGAACATTTGATTGTGACTGGGGACTCAGAGTTGGTAATAAATCAGATCACTTAGAAGTATAAGATTTAAAAAGAAAGGCTGAAACTATATTTCAAAAGAGTGAATAAATTAATGGAGGCCTTTAGTTCCTTCAATATATCTTTTATTCCAAGGGATAAAAAAAAATCATATTCTTTAGAGTTGGCCGCTTCATTGTCAAATCTAGTTGAGATTCAAAGTGAGACATATTTTCAAGTAAAATGAGTTTTTTGACCCTCGGTCCCAGATAACCAATATTATCTCCAAGTGTTTGAAAATGACGAGGACTTAAAATATTTTCTGGCAAATGAAAATGATGATGAAGATGATAATATTGTTCATATTCCAAATAATTGTGTCCAATATGAATCTCTTTCAAGAGAGATGATCATACAAAAAGTCTCACGAAAGAAGTATCAGTCCGGAAAGTGCAAGAAATGAAGAAATTCAATATTGGGATTGATAGTTCCCCGAAGTAGATAAACTTGGGAGTTGATTGTACATTTGAACAACTTGATCAATATATCGCCCTTTTCAATTTGATGTTTTTGCTTGGAGTTATGATGACCTAAAATCCTATGATAAATCAATATTTCAACATATTATTCCTTTAAGAGAAGGATCAAAGCCCTTAAGCATAAAATAAGAATGATGAATCCCAAGTTAAAACCATTGGTGAAGATCGAGTTGGAAAAATTGAAGAAAGTTGGAATAATATATCCCATTAGACATTCTGACTGGCTCTCAAACCCAGTTGTTGTGAGGAAAAAGACGGGGTAGATTCAGATGTGCGTGGAGTTTAGAGATCTCAATAAATCAAATATAAAATACAATTATCCCCTGCCTAACATGGAATTCCTTCTTCAACAAGTTACTAGGTCTACTTGTATATCCATGTTAGATGACTTTTCTGGATATAATCAAGTTTTAGTTGCAAAGGAAGACATACCTAAGACAACTTTTGTAACACCTTGGGAGACGTATGTGTATGCTCGGATGTCATTTGGTTTGAAAAATGTTTGAGCTACTTTCCAAAGGGCTATGGATGGACCACACATTCAAATATTTGATAGGAAAATTCATGGAGGATTACCAAGATGATCTCACGGTCCATTCAAAGGCAAGAAATGAACATATCCATCATATAAGGAAAGTGTTTGAAAGATGTAGATTGTACGAGGTTTCTCTAAATGCAAAGAAATGTCTTTTTGTTGTAGTTGAAGGAAATTTTTTGGGGAATATTTTCTATAAAGAAGGAATTTGTATTGATCCAGAGAGAGTCAGGGATATCAATGAGCTCAATCCTCCATCTTATAAGAAATGAGTCTAGTCATTTTTTGGTAAGATAAATTTTTTGCAGAAGTTTGTTCCTGATTATGAGATCATAGTAAAATCAATTAATCTATTGTTAAGGAAATACCAATGGATCAAATGGAATTCGGATACACATGAGTCCTTTAATAACATCAAAAAGGCAATTACTACAACATTGTGCTCATCAATCCGGATTTTCAAAGAGACTTTATCATGTATTCTTTTTCTACAGAAAGTGTCATGGCATCGGTCCTTACTCAAAGAAATGTTAAGGGTGAAGAGTTACCAATCAACTTTATGAGTAAGACCCTCCATGACTATGAATTAATATACTCAGAGTTGGAGAAGCAAGCCTTGTCTCTCGTGAAAGCAGTAGCAGGCCTATATTTTAAATTCTCATGTCATAGCATATGTTCCATCCTCTCCAGTAAAGATGTTTTTGAACCAATAACTAAGAGAAGGGAAATGGGTGAATTGGCTGTAAAACATTCAGGAGTATGACATTGAAATCGAGCCTTTGAAGGCAATCAAAGGGAAAGGACTGTGCAAATTCATTGTGGATAGTGATGCCCTAAATGGAGTGATTTTGATTTCAATTGGAAAGCCTATATCTGGCTCCGAGTGGTACAAAGAATTTGTATTCTATTTAAAATTTGGTCAATTTCCCATCAACATGAATCCAAAGGAAAGAAGAGATTTAAAGATGAATTCAAGTCAGTATGTGTTGATTGCTGAAATATTGTTCAGAAGAAACTATGATGGTATGTTATTAAGATGTGTAGATGAAAGGGAGGTCCAAGAATCGATACAATAATTTCATGAAGGCATATGTGGAGGATATTTTTCACATACTGCTATAAAGCATAAAATAATAAGAGTCGGATATTATTGGCCATCAATTTCAAGGATTCATATATGATGGTAAGAATATGCATTCCCTGTCAAAAATTCTTAGGAAAGATGAAGAGGTTTGCAATTCCTTTGCAACCCATATCAGTAGAACAATCATTCACACAATGGGGGATGGATTTCAATGGGCCAATAAATCCAAAATCAATTAAGGGGCACATATATATTCTTACCGCTACAAACTATTTCATGAAATTGCAGGAAGCAACAACATTGAAAAAGGCCGATTCTGACGAATTAGTTAAATTCCTCAAGGATAATATCTTGTCGAGATTTGGTGTTCCAGAGAAACTTATTACAGACAATGGCTCAATTTTTATTGGATCAAAGTTCACAAAATTTTTCGAAGAATATGACATTGTGATGGGAAAATCATAAAATTATTATCCACAAGGGAATGGCCTTGTCGAGTCTACAAATAAGACACTAATTCAAATCCTAAAGAAGATTATTGATCGAAACCAGAAAAAATGGCACTTGAAATTGATAGACACTTTATGGGAAAGTAGAATGACTTTGAAGGATAGCACTGGGATGTCTCCTTACATGCTGGTTTATGGAAATGAAGCGAAGATGCTAATCAACCTTGAATTGAATTCTTTGACTTATGGAGTCAACCTAGAGGATGTTGAAGATACTCCCCCTATGCAGAAGAGATTGAATCAATTGTTGAGATTATAAGAAGAAAGAAGTGAGGCTTTGAAGAAATATCACAGATGCAACATAATGTTAAGAAATATTTCGATCAAAGTGAAAAAATCAAGAACTTTCAAAAGATAGAATTGGTGTTGCTATCAAACAAAGTAAAAGAAATTCCATCAATGCATACAAAATTCAAAGCACTCTAGATTGGGCCTTACCTCATTGAGAAAATTTTGGGTTTCAATTCATACATGCTTAAAGATATGAAAGGAAAGATTTTGATGTTGCCTATCAATGAGAAACACCTGAAAATTTCTTCACTTGAGACACTCTCTTTTATTTGTACATAGTTTTTATTTTTGTACATCCTCATTGTTTCGACTCCATTGCTCAAAGGATAAAACATCTGGTCGTGAGATTTTTCATTCTTGACAACCCACAGTTGGAGCTATTTTTTGAACCCATTTTGTTCTTCCCCTTTATTTTTGTTTCCCCTTTTTCTTTTCTTACCTCTTCTCTTCCCCTTCTATAATTTTCTTTCTCGAATCTCTCATTTTCCCCCTTTTCCCCTTATCTTTGTTGTATCAATATTACCACACTTAGTCATTTTTACCTTGTTTTCATACTTTCATACTTTCATACTTGCGTACTTTCGAACTTGTATTATGTTCCCTTTACCCATATATTAGTCCACCCCAACACTTAGTTTATTTTTGTAACGCAAACTTTCAGACTTGCAGACTCGCGGACTTACATGTTATGCTTCCTCTTCTCTCACAGTCCACCCGACCTATCTCAACACTTAGCCATTTCATCTATTCAGACTTTCAGACTCGTGGACCTTTGGACTCACGGACTTTCCTTTCCATTCTAATCGCTTACCCCGACTCTCCGCCATCACATGTCCCTTCTTTCAATTTTCTCGAGTCACATTTAATGTTATATTTATGGACTTAACTACTAAATTCATTTCTAAAATGGTCATTAATCAATGGTGTTTATATCGAGGCAATTCAAATTTATTTTGAGTTAATGCTTTTCTCGAAAGAAATATAACTTAAAATTGTTTTACTGTGCAAAGTAATACTACAAGAAAATCTCACCATCTCAACCAAGTTAGTCATGAGAAAACAACATTTTTGTGGAGATACCTTGAACCTCTTTGCCAGAGAAGACCAAAACTATCATTGGTCCCGGTTGCATTGGTACCATTCAAATATACTGGGTAAAGAAAACAACAAGGTGTGGACTTCAGAGATAGTTCTCGCAGGTTGTGTCCTCGAGGTTTTTGAATGCAAAGATATTGTCACCTGGTGCATCGACAAATTTATCCAGAACAAAAGGGCCATCCCATTGCAAAGAAATACTCCTATTTCCTTGACACCTTCAATATTTAGGGAGATGTTAAAATTTTTGGAGCCAAACTTGGTTTACAAAGGGGAAGAATCTAGGAATTTTATAAAAAGAAAAACTAATGGAATAAAACTTCTTCAAGAATATTTACATGACCCTGCATCAATGTTAGAAGATATACCCAGGATTCAAGTAAGTTATTTGAAAAATCCATTTAAAGAAATTTCCTGTTTATTTACTCGAATTGTTGGCCAAGGCTCTACATAAACCATTCCTAGATTGACATTGTATATATTGCATTTCATAGTTCACAAAAACCCAATCTTCGATGGGGAGAAGATTATTTCAAATGAGAATACTGCACTACTGAAAAATTTCAAGACTGAGAATAAATTTTATATGTCATTTTATTTGGTATTTGTTATCACCTATTTTCATACTTTTAAGGGTTTAAGTATTGCTAGAAGGGTAAAAGTAAAGGTGGACCATGTGACCATGTGGTATCAAGCTTTGTAGAGGCAAAAGGTTGGCCACCATTTCTATGAAGTATACAATGAGTTTGTGTCTAAATTCAAGAAGCTATTATTTGGAGAAGATGCTTCCCGGATATCATTGGAGGCATCATCTTTTCTGAAAGAGAAAGGAATTCTTGAAAAGATGGAGGATTATAATATCATCAGGGTTTTCTGTTCTAACGAAAAACCCATTTTTCTTCCATATTATGTATCTGATAAATTGTTTATTATTGAAATATCTAGACAATGCAAATTATGGTTTCACACCTTTTTTGAGAAAAGAAAAAAGAAATTCATACCTCTTCCTTGGTAAGTTGGTGAAATTATTCTCAGAGGAATTTCCAAGATTGACGAATATGCTATCTATTTTGACCATTCCATCTTGATATATGCAAAGGAAATCAAGGGGTTTGACCCTAGTCATGTTTTTTACAATCATTTTATTTTAGTCAGGCCCTCTGCACTCATAAACTCATTTGTAAGTGGAGATGAGGAGAATGATAGTGATAACCCTAATAATCAAGAATCTGATAGGGACTCTGATGATATAGAAACTATAATAAGTACCACAAAACATCATAAGGAAAGAGGTAAGCCTTCAAATGAGAAGAATGATCAGTCACCAGTTGTTTCTCAAAGAAGTTTTCTACCCAAGACAAACCCTCAGCCTGGGACATCACAACAAAGAAAAATACAGAGTAATAATTCAGGGGATGATGAAGAAAGAAACCCTCCTTAGGGGAACTTAGAGAACCCCCACAAGTTAAAGATTAAAATAAAAATAACTAATTCACAACAAGAGGGAGGAGAAACACATGCACCTGAAAATGATTTATTAGTGGATAATATAGACTAGGATGTGGATATCAAAAATATCACCTTCCCAGATGTAGAAGGACGTGCTAGAGAAGATGTACAACACATTTCCGCACTCATGGTCCAGGATGAGATATTTTTTTATGAAGAGAATTTTGTTGTACAAAATGCCTCTTTTGACAGAGATTCTAAGAAATTGGTCTTTGAAAGAACCACAAAGAGTAAAAGTGGAAAGTTGCGGTCTACCATTGATACATAGAACATGTTGCCTTCTAGATTGTCGTTTATTCATAAAGTTACAGGGGATGCACTGGATTTTTCAATTGCCAATATGGAGGAAGAAAATACTCGGTTGAAATAGAAAATTAAAGAGTTGGAAGCAACTCTCAT
Organism: Picea mariana; assembly: GCA_032191745.1. Taxonomy (NCBI): domain Eukaryota; kingdom Viridiplantae; phylum Streptophyta; class Pinopsida; order Pinales; family Pinaceae; genus Picea; species Picea mariana. The sequence goes on from JASDQU010739861.1 coordinate 49,792, forward strand.
GCCTCCAACTATTTTGGCTTCTCCCGTTGCCATGATTCGTCTTGAGAAATGTTTTCAAGAAACCCTAGAGTCAAGTGCTAGAGTCAAGGGAATTTCAAATTTGATTATTTCCACTTGACATTTTGTCGAAGAGAATATTAAGAAAAGGATGTCATTGATTTTAGAGTTATGGGATATGGAAAAAATCTTTTCCTCTCTCAGCTTGAGAATTTAGAACACTGGGGAATATTTGAATACAGATCTGAAAAATGATGAAGGTATTATACAGATGGAGTTGTGATGTTTATAATAAATGTTTTGACAATGACAGATCAAATGAAAAATCACGAAAATTTATCTTCCCTGATCCACATCAAACAAATAAAGGCCTGTTGGATTGAAAGAATCGATGTATTGAAGGGATTGTCAACTAAATTGATTGATTTGTGAAGAAGGAAGACATACGCATACTAAAAAAATATTGATTTAGGTATTGTGGGCACCACTATTGATGTATCAGACCCTAAGTATATGTAAAATTCAATGCTCATGACTCGACAACAATTTTAGGGACAATTTGAAGAATTAAAAATGCCACCAACTGAAAAGTTTGATACTATGATTGAATTCACACATGATGATATTGACAACTAACTTGTTGAGTATACCAATAAAAATGAAGATATTGAGAATACTTTGAAAAAATTATTTATTAATCATAGAGAAATCGAAAAGGAGTTGTTTAATATTAAAGTAAAACAAGAAGTGATCGTTGCCACATTAAGGGATTATAATCAAGAATGGTTAAAAAAATCAATTGCTGAGATTTCTGAAATACCAGCAAAAGTAGTTATAATCGACAATCAAACCACAACAATCAAGGGTACAAAATAAATAGTGACAAGCAAATCAAAAAGAGATATTCCAACATAGTAAGTCCATGTTTATCACATACTTCTTCCCTTATCATTTTTCCATCCATTTATTGTTCTTCTTTCACTAGAAAAGTATAACCGAATCCTGATAATCTTCTTTTTTGTCTTCTTTCCAGATTCTTTTGTTTGAGATCCTCCCATGTACCTCTTTCTATTTCATACTTTCTTGTACATATTTTCTTTATGGTCCATGGGATCCCCAATCTCGGTCCATTAGACAAACACATTAATTTCAATGCACTATAATAGACATTATTATCTTTTAGAAATCCCAGAGAACTAATTCGAGATCAATTTTAACTGTATTTTATAACTCCGATTCTTGATTGTAAAGTATTTGAAATTAGTCCATCATAATCTTCTTTTTAGCTCTATAAGTCTTGCTCTTTAAAAGTTCTCTCATGTGAATGGATCATCTTCTTTTATTTTGAATGTGATCAGAATATTTATTTCTGATATGATTGATGTGAGGATATTTCTATTTTCTATAATGTGTGATGTGTGAGATTCCTAGTCCACTTCTTAGGAATTCTCTTTTATAAATATTCTTTTACTTTTCAGCATTTTGATTTTTCTTGAGCATTAAAGATTGGACCATATTATGGTCCCATATTATTCTTGATTTGAAAATTACAAAGAATATCATAATCCAGAGAGGAGTACCACCTCTTTAAAAACGTAGGAGGATTCATATCCTTGTGAGGTTGTCGTTTAATTCTTGATGGATTCAAATGTCAACATGTTGAAAATATCATTATTGGCAAGATATTAGTAGGGGTCATACCCATATATTAACAACAAGGAACTCCACTCCCTTGTTTCTCGTTGATCATTTTGTTTCAAGCAAGATTTGATTGGTCTTCTATATATCATAGTTAGCATGCAACAAAATTGCTTCATTTTGTCCCAGGGAATAAGACTTCAATTGTGATGAACACTCGTAGATCCACTGTTTCAAAAGGGAAAAAATTCTTTCATTCAAATGCTAGGGAAATTTATCTTTTACCTAGTCTCATAAAAGCTAATTGAAATTGGATGCTTGATAAGTTTCATGTCTTTCTGAAATGGGTAACCATGGATGAAAAAAACACAATGTCATGTTGTTGCTTATTGTTAGTGTCGGGTGAGAAATATTAAGAGTCTACTACTCGAGTTCAGTTTGAGCACATGTAAAAAGTGAGTGTTGTTAAAAAATTGACCAATTGTAACTCTATTACAGTCTCTGATGGGAAAAGAAAGGTCAGACAAGTTAAATGGGAAATTAAATATCTACTACCCATCGCAGCATTACATATGAAATCTTATAAAATATATTATTACACACAAATAAAAATGATGCTCAACGGGAAAGGAGAGACGAAATGACAACTGAGGGAGGAAAAAATAAAATAGTTGATGAAAACAAGAAATAAACATATATATTTTCAGGTTTTTTTGCCAATTTTATGTTCAATAAAGAAACATATAGATTTTCAGGTTTAGTTTGCCAATTCTGTGTTCAAGAGAGAAAATACCCTAAAAGTAGAAAATAACAACAATGACAGGAAATAATTTCTATTATCACTAAAAGAAACTTTATTATGCCAAGAGCAGCTCAACATATTTATTGCTTCCAAGTTCCAATTAAGGGCACGCAACATACAAGACTAATGAATGCATTGCACAAGGAATTTGAATCACAATATCAACTTACTAACAATTATGATATTCATATGCTAATAGTACAACTTACTAACAATTGGAGTATTTAAATGCTCAATAATACACCAATCAAGTTAATGTGGAAAAATCACAAATCAATATTAATCAAAGATACTTTTATCAAAAAATTTAGAAGACAATTTGAAGGTACAAATAAAACACAAATAAATCTTAGCACAATTTTCAGAAGTCAATTTGAAGCTACAAATAAAACACAAATAAATATTAGCATCATTTTCAGAAGACAGTTTGAAGCTACAAATAAAACACAAATAAATTTAAGCTATTTAAGTAAACAATACTTATCTATACTTATCTATAAGATGGGCATGGGCACAAAGAAGATTGAAGTTGTTTTAAATTCCTTATTAACTTGTGGGCCATGGGACATAATAATATCATTGACATTGCTATAATTTATAAGATGGTGGGAATAGTCGAACATTCAAGGGGAAGAAAATTGAAGAAACACAATTAAATTAGTCAAAACTTAAATGCATAGAAAGAAGCAAGATGATCTATAGGGTACTTAAATGCACGAAAAGAAGCAAGATGATCTACAGGGTGGTTGGAAGGATATTTTCACGTCTATCTTCCTGTGTGTCTAAACACTTAAGAAAGGAAGCCAGTGATGAAACACATCCAATAATCAGGTGGAAGTAAGTTTATGTTTTTAGGCAGTTAGTGATCAAATTTATGCATTTATCGGTGGCAGTTAGTTTCTGTTAAAATCATAAAATCTCAATGCAAAGCTCACACGCTAAAGCTCAACCAAAATTCAATTTTCAGTTGTTGCAAATGAGAATGTGAAACATGGTATACACAAATGAAAATGCACGAGATAACATTCAAAGTAACAAAAACATTTCAACGGAAATAGCATGAAAAATTGTCGACATTTAAAATCCTAATTCTAAGTGTAATTAGCGAGTGGAATTTACAGAGCTGCTTACCTCCCAAATTCTATGTTTCTAAACCATCCACAAAATTTTCCCTTCTTCTAACGGAACTGCAAAAACCATTAAATATTACTCCTTCCCAAAAAATAAATAGTGGTTCCATCTGTCTCCTTTTCTTTCTGTCAATCTTGACATAAAATTTAGACAAACTAAGAATCCTCCATGCCTGCTTTGGCTTGCCTAGTTAAATAAGGCTCGCGAGGCTCATAAAACTTCAGAGGTAGCACCAACTGAATAAATAAAGGAAAATAAAACCCTATGGAATTTAATGTAATGAACCCAGAGGCACTAACTATAGTTTATTCTTCTTCTGAATCTAAAAATGCAGAACTTGAAGAAAATGAAATGGAACCGAAGCCCGAAATGGATCATTCTTCGCTGCCACCACCATTCTTTCTTCTCCTCTTTTGGAATCTACTGAGATCTCGATTCATCTTACTGAAAAGATCCATTTTAGTGATCTCGATTCAACTATAAACCTTCGAAAATACCACCAAAGCACATGCGTTCGTGTATTTCAAGCACACTGAGCATGCCAAAGAGGCCAAGGAGGGTCTTTAGTGTGTGGCCATGGGAGGCAGCTCTCTTAGAATTGAAATCACCTGGGCGGTAAGGATTTTTCATTGCAGTGCGCTTTTTCTGTTTCTTTGGAGTTTTTTTGGGTAATTGTCCATAAACCCTTACCTTATTAGCATGATAGGAGATTTTTGATCAATCTCCTTCAAACCCATGATTGTCCGAAGTATTTCATTTGAACACTCTGTTTCCTCGGGGATTTTATCAAAATTTCTTTAAACCCTTGTTTGGGTAGTTTCATTAAGCTCTTTCAATTATTATTTAGCAAATATTAGAGGCGGTGGGATATGTGATGGGAAAAATCCGAGCAGATCTGATATGGTAATTCCAAAGGAAAAATAAGGTCAAACTGCATTTAAGAAAAATCATATTAGACTGCATTTATGTGTATACACATTCGAGGCCTATTATATGTGATCTTCATAGATGACACATGGAGTAGGTCACAGGTAGATGGCACGTGGAACAAGTTGGCAAGAATAATGATGGTGATGGATAGGTGAGTTTTCAAAACAAGTGGTATTGGTTGGTACTTGTTGACAATTTTTTGGGCAAAGTACCCAAAGGATAGGTGACAGGTACAAGGATGGTGGTTTTCGAAAACCTCTCCACTGGTTGACAGGTTTTTTATGAAAACCTATCCCTAAGATATTCCTCCAGCACAAATATATATATTTATATATAATATAACTATAATTTTTTATTTTTTTTTAGATTTTTAATAAAATTTGATATTTTTTAAAGTTTTTTAATAATTTTTTTTTTAATTTATTATTATTATTTTTTTAAACCTTTTTTAAAG
>JASDQU010739861.1:55068-120537 GCA_032191745.1 Picea mariana
TTGTTTTTTTACTTTTTATTTTAATTTTTTCTCATTTTAACTTAGTTTATATATATATATATATATATCTTTTGTTTTTTTTTCCTCTTTAGTTTTTAAAGTTTTTCTTCGATGTTTTTTTTATATATAATTTTTTTTTTTTAATTTTGCTGTTTTTTTTTAAGTTCAATTTTTACTTTTTACCTTTTTTTAGCTTTTAACTTATCAAAAATTTTTTTAATTATATTGTTTTGCTAAATATTTAAAATAAGTGTTATTTATCTACAATTATTTTCCATGTATTGAAGTAAAAGTAAAAAATGTGTTAAAAATTATATTTTCCATTATATTTAAAAAGTATAGAACCACAAATTAATTAAGGAGACAAAATATATTAATTTCAAAAAAGTAAATGGTAGAAAATATTTTTAATATTGAAAGAAGCATGGAAAAATGACTAAAAACACCGTTGAAAAAACAATAGAAAATTTTGAAAATAGATGAAAAAACAAGCATTTAAAAAAATAATGTAAAAACATTATGGATATGAAAATTTAAAATATCAAAAATATGCCTAAAAAGGGAGGGGGGTATTGCTACCGGTAGCACCATTTTTAAAAACGGGGTAAAAAATGTGACCCCCTCAAAAATGAGAACTTTGTAGAGTTCTCGTTAAGTTGGTAACTATGTTCATATTCTTGGTGATTTGGGGATATGGTTATGTGAATGAATTTGGTTTGATGATAATGATATATCGGTATCAGTGGCAGTTATGGTGAAAGGTTGATTATCAGTGACAATGATAGGTTGATTACCAGTGATAGGTTGAGTCTACATTTATGTTACATGGAGGGAGGAAGGGGCAAGGAAAGGGCATTGTAGTCTCCTTCCAGTTGGAGCTGGAGAATACAGGGAGTTGGAGTTTCCTTCAAGTTGGAGCCTATAAATCAGGGGGTCATATCCTTCTTCCAGTTGGAGTTGGAGGATTCAGGGAATTGTAGTTTCCTTTAGGTTGGAGCCTGTAAACAGGGGGGTTGGAGCCTCCTTCCAGTTGGTGTTGGATAATTTTGGAAGTTGGTGCTTCCTATGAATGTAATCTTCTGAATTATAATAAAGCATTCCATGGTTTTCTCCCATTTGGGTTTCCACGTAAAATTATTGTGCATTGTGTATCTTTGGTTATGTGTTGTTGAATGACATTGTTCATAATAACTTGAATGAAATCATAAGTGATAAACTCTTCATGAATTGATGTTTACATATTCTAGTTAAAAGTGATAAAAAGTGCAGAATATTGATTCACCCCCCTTCTTAGTATTCCAACAATTGGTATCAGAATGGGTTCCTTCATAATCAATCTAACCACTGGAATGTAGATCATGGATTTCACTAAGAATGGAGTGCCAATGTTTGATGGTCATAATTATGCCTTCTATAATATAAGGATGAATTTTTTTTACAGGCACATGGATTTGATGTCTAAAAAGTAGTAGTAGACCGATACACGACCCTTGCCACTCCCCTAATGGACAAAGATGGAAAGAAAATCAATGAAAATAATTTGAAGGATAAAAGCAATATTCTTAGTAGTCTGGTTGATTCATTATTTGTGAAAGTTATGCATTGCGACAATGCAAAGCATATTTGGGAAAAACTTCAAAATATTTATGAAGGAGACGCCAAAGTCAAAGGGGCCAAGCTTCAAACCAATAGAGGTAAATTTGAAAAACTGAAGATGAAGGAAGATGAAGACATTGCAGATTACTTTCTACGAGTTGATGAAATAGCGAATGTTATTAAAGGATTGAGAGAATAAATTAAAGGAACAATGATTGTTCAAAAGGTACTAAGGTCTCTTCCAATTCGATTTTATCCTAAAATTTCATCCCTCGACGAAAGAGCAGAAATTTCCACATTGAGAATGGACAAGTTACATGGGATACTTACATATTATGAAATAAGAACAGAGAAGGATAATCCACCCATCAAGGAATCAAATTTCAAAGAATCCAAGAAGACAAATAAGAATAAAAAAAATCCAAAGTCAAACTGCAACTGCAATGATGATTCAAAAGAAGATGAAGAAATGGCCAACATCGTAAGGAAGTTGAAGAGAGGAACCAACAAGTACAAAGGTATGATTCTTTTGGAATGTTTTAATTATGGTAAAATTGGTCACTTTTCTTCCAAATGTCTTTATTCTAAGAATGTATATAGTGATGAAGAAGAAGTTCCCAAGAAAGAAAATAAATATCAGAAGGGGATAAGAAAATAAACAAAAGGAAGGCCTTCAAGAAAAGCATCTACTCAAAATAAGATACTTCATCATCAGATGAGGATGATGATAGTGAAATTTTCTCATACAGAGTACTCTTCATGGCATTAGAAAATGATGAATAATATTATGAGGAAGAAGGCAAAGTAGATCTTGAAGCATAACTAATCAACACCCTAAGTGAGCTAAAAAGAGAAAGGAAGAAAAACAAATCACTCAAGGAAGAATTGATCAAGCTGAAGTGTAACATCCCTCTTGGGTGCACTGAGAAAACTTATTCTTTGAGGACACTTGCTCACAAGTGATCTAGACTATTATGATATTAAAACATTTTCCCTTGATTATGACGCGTTATGATATATGACATGATGTTTACTGCATTGACATATACAGGTTCTATTGACTCGGTTTTACTGAGTGTGCAGGGTTTTGGACCTTGAGGATGCAGAGGCATCGACGAAACCCCTTGGACTCGGGATCGAGTCAGGGAGTATGCTATTGGGGTTTGAATGTTTTAATGTGATTTTAGGACGTTTGATTAGATGATATGATGTGGAAATGTTCTGACATGATTATTGATGATGCAGGCTGATGATAGCTTGTCGACCAGACTCACATATGGAGTAAAGGGGCCACACACGATTACCAGAGAGGTGTGGACAACAACCCTACCACAACCTACTAGCACTCCCGTCGTGGATCGAAATGTAGGTTAACGATTACCTAGTTTGAGAGGATCCATGATGTCATGAGGGTAGACTACGACAGTCGCTCACGATGACTCTAAGGGGTGCGCAATAAGGCGGGGGCCTTATTTCTTAGAATCCCTTAGTCTCCCACAAGTTCACCTGGCGGAGTGTTGACTCCAGGGGTTATTGATGCCTACCAATCAGTCAAGAGTCGAGTGGCACCCTTGGAGCACGTGGTGCATCCTGAAGGGCACGTCCCGCAAAAGAAACACTAGAGGCGAGTGGCACCCTTGGAGCACGTAGTGCGTTCTGAAGGGCACGTCGCGTTGATGATGTTAAAGGAACGAACCTAGATGGCCCTAAGACTAATATCTCATTAAGAAATTTTAAAACAACTTCCCTAATTAAAATGTCGCTCAGTTCAGAATCTAAGTTCTAAGTCTAAAACTTCTCTAGGGGTAAAATTTTGTCTGACCTTAAGAAAATTACTCTATAAAAAAAAATTAAAAAAAAATTAAACTAAAAACCACTTATGTAATAGTTTTAATCTTCATAAAAATTTTGGGGTAAAATGAAGAGAGTAAGAATTTAATTAAAATCAATGGAATTAAATTGTAAAGAAGAATTTAATTATTTAACTTGTGAAAGTGTTAAAGATATTAAATTACTGATAAAAAAGAAAGGAGGTTAATTTGTGCAACTGCCATTTTTGGGCTCTAATAAAAAGGGGAAAGAAGGGAATAATATAAATTAGGAAACTAAGGAATGGAGGAAACATAATAAGGGAAATATGGGAAATTATGGTAAAAAGTGAGGTCAACATAGTAAAGAATCAACAATTAAGAACCTTCTAAATTGAACTAAATTAACAACTTCATTTTAGGGAAAGTATTTAAACCTGTGAGGGAATCTAGGAACACCTAGGAGTAAATTTAGGAGTAACTTTAGGTGGGTGAGGGAAATGAGACAATTATTTAATTTAAAGAAAATAATTATTGGAGGAAAGTGGGGGATGGATGACACTTGTATGAAGGAGAATTTTCGAAAGATTTTTATTGAAACTTAAAATTTAATGAGATTAGGAAAAGAATGGAAGTTCTAAAATTCTATAAAAGAGAGAGAGAGAGGAGAAGGAAAAAGGGGATGGCCTATTAGCGTAACGTTATGCTATCGGATTAGTGACTTGACTAATTTATTTGTGAGGAGTTGGGTTTTCCCAGCTTGGATAGGAGTGGTAACTTGGCCATGCGAGGCGAGCTGGGAGCTAGACGTACCATCTGGATAGTGTGTGGCCCCTTTGCGGCTCGGGGGGCTAAGGGGGAAGCAGAGTACCCCTAGTGATTGGATACGAGGTACCGGTGTAGTCTCGACAGTTGTTGAGTGGGAGCGGCACGGAGCACGAGACATCATTCGAGGCGGGCGATAAGGCAACGATATGCTCTCTTATTTGGTAGAGTAGAATGCATATTCATTTACTTCGGCAATTATAATTGTATTGTTTTAAAAAACGTGAGCTCCGCTGTTGTATTTTTCTAATGGATGAAACAAAAATTAATTTATACTTCACCTATTGCATCTATATCATTAAACGACTACCTCTGTTGAAGGTCCTTGGTTGGTTAATGGTCCTTTCACATTCAAGCGGTTGATTACTTTTACGCATGGATTATCCTTTCCCGCAACCGACTCTTATCCTATGCATTTTAATGTTTTTCATTGAAGAACATACCGGACGAACTTACCCTTAGTTATCACACTTTTTAGACTGCCAACCTTTCATTCTAGGCTTTAATCTATGTCATTATGATAGTGCTCCAGTTAATATTTTTATGTGTTAGCTGCATTTCCATCATTTATATTTATGGACTACATAGTTAGACAGCATTATCCAAAATCGTAGAGGCCACTGTTGGAGAGAATCATAATAGCACCGTTGACCTTATCAGATCAGCTCTATTGATAGATTTTTATTTGGGGACTACAATGCATAGATGTACCACCAACAATTTTTAAAAAAATCATAATGATTGATAAGCGATGGTACCAACAAAATTTTAAATCCACCTAGATTCGTTGACTGTGTCTCAACACCCATCTCTGCACCCTTTTTGTTTGTATTTCTCTACAATTTTTGTGTTGTAATTCGCTGGAGGATACCCATGGTTTTTCAACCATAACCTCTGCCTTTTTGTGTTGGTATTTCGCTCAGTTTTTGGTGTATATTTTTCTGCGTTTTGTGTTATAATTTGCTGGAGGATACCCACGGTTTTCAACCATAACCTCTGCCTTTTTGTGTTGGTATTTCGTTGAGTCTTTGGTGTATATTTTTCTGTGTTTTTGTGTTGGTTTTCCTGTGCAATTTGGGGGAGGATACCCGCAAAAATTCGACCACCTAACTCTGCGTTTTGGACTATAATTCCTTGCATTTTTTGTTGTAAGTCTTGATTTTTGGATTTCCTGCGAGTTCTTGCCCTTCTGAGACTGCATTGAAGATTGGCTATTATTGCCCTTGATACCTAGCGAAATCGAGGATGAATGACTGTGAATTTCATACCTGGCATTGGGCCTTTATTTTAGCTGTGTTTTGTTTTTTGGGATGCCTCTGATTGCTTTTACCAGCCTATCGCTCCATTAATTGCGACCTGCATTTTCATTTAAAGACGTATTCATTCTCGGCAACTTACCATTCCAGACTGATGCGTGTACCCCCTTTTCTTTTAACTGACTGCTTTCTCCTTTATTCGCAACTCTTAGCTGATAGGCAGAAGGGGTATCCTGGTTTACACCACAGTCATTTAACAATTTTTGAACAGCTTCGACTGTAATAGCCTTGTTAATGGAAACTGTTTAGGAACCCTTACCTTATTTTGGATGGTTCTTACCTTAAGTTATTTTATGTGCAATGTATGGTAATGTAAGGTCATTATAATATATTGTTTTGATTATGTGAATGTAATGTTCCTGCAATATAAAAAATTTACAATGTTAGTGTTTGATAACATAGGAAGTATAAAGATCATTGTTATTTTATCGCAATATTATTGTAATTTTGTGGTCATTGATGACATCTAAAATAAGGGGTCCTTGAACTAAGTACCTTAAATTATTACGATTTAGTAAATGGGGATTCTGCACTTATTTAATTTACATATTTCGAGGTTGGGTTGGGGTAACTGTCTACTCATTGGAATTATTTGGAGTAATGGATCTGTAATGAATGTTAAGGTTGAAGCTAATATCTAGGGTAATGCTAACCTTCAAGGCTATTATTGTTCATGCTAAAACTAATGTAATATAAGGTTTAAAGTTAATGTTGAATGTATGGTTATGGTAATGTTAAAGTTAATGTTATTATTGTTTTATGGTAATGATTATGTAATGAAACGTATAATGTTAATGCTAATGGTTATGGAACTGTTAATGTGGATGTTGTTATCGTTTTATGGTAAAGTTAATGAAATGGTTATAGATAACATATCAGATGTAATGTGTTGGTCATTCTATGTAGTTATTGTAAAATAAAATGAAAAAAATGGTTGTTATTTTATGGTAGTGATGATGAAATTAATTATCATTGATAGCAGATAAAATATAATGTCTTGAACTAAGTCCAAAAGTTATTATGATTAGTAAATGGGAATTTGCAATTAATTGAAAATGCCTTATTAATGGAAATTGCATTTAATCGGATTTGCTATTAATTGGATTTGCAATTAATTGAATTTGCAATTAATTGACTTGCGCCTCCGTAGAGGACGTGGTTGTTCTTTTACTATTTTTGTACTTGGATGTATACATTTTCTTGCTTTGTTTGCTTGTGTCGGGCGGGATGTAGACACCTCCATATTCCTCAGAATAGTCACCAGCCCTAAGACCTTAAATGGTTAAAATCGATGGGAACTTGGGCTCGAGTGTTGCTTATGTGTCTTGGAGGTCCTAACCATTGCAGGGTAGGACGGGTGGGTAGTCAATCTTATTATTTTGTCAGTTGAATGTTGTTGTTTGCTGGCAGATGTTGATGTGTGTCTTAGATCTTTAGGTTGATATCATAGTTGCATGCATCATGATTCATCGTCATATGGTGATGCAGAGTATAATGTCTTGTTACCTTTGTACACATGCACACACACAAAAAAAAAATTGCACTTGTTATAAGAGGTTTGTCGGCGTAATGAGGAGGAACGTTACATATGGTATCAGAGCGGGTTCGACCCGCGACTTGGGATCGCTATGACTTCCATTGACCTGATTTGATTATACTGTTGCTGATGGAGTTGATTATGTGCGTGCAAGTAATCATGGTTAAAGGATGCCACTAAGGCAGACGACGGGGTGCTAAGGGAGGAGGCGCGATGCCTCCAATAGCATCCACACCTGAGGGGTCTAACCCCCAGGGAGACGAGCAGTTTCTCGGGTAGGAGCAGATAGCAGTTGGCGATGTAGTTGGGATTATGAGATCCTTTCAGTGCATGTCCAAGGCAATGATCATCCATTTAGATAGAGATGAGGCCAGAGCCCTGACACCCACTGAGGTTCCGCCACTCGCACCGACCGTTACTGGTAGCATTCACCGTGAACTCGAGCAGGTCAAATTTCCTGAGTTCGTTGGTGCCCCAGACGGTGTAGCAACCGAGGCATGGTTGGAGAACATGGCGATGGGATTCTCACTTTGCGATTATACCTCCAACATGAAGGTCTGCATGGTGGTCTTTCAACTAAAGGGGAGCACTCTTATATGGTGGAAGACGTTCCTACCACAGCTGAACATGGCCGTTGAAGATGTGTCATGGGAAGTGCTCGAGGAATGGTTCTGAGAGAGGTTCCTTTCAGAAGAATTCATTGAGTGTCATCTCAATGAGTTCAATGCCCTATGACACGGAGTTCATACGGTGCTCGAGTATGAGGCTCATTTTATGGAGTTGCTCCGATACACTCCGCACCTTAACACTGAGAAACTTAAGGTAAACAGGTTCGTGTTCAACCTTCATGGCAGTCTGCGTGCAAAGGTTAGGATTTTGATGCCTCAAACCTTGCATGATTCCATCTAGAAGGCCCTCATAGCCGAGGAAGATCTTATCAGTGGAGGTCAGACCAGGACTCCAGCGAGACCAACAGGGTAGGGTTCATCTGGAACACCGCAGCACCAGACACTAGCGAGACATATGCCGGGATATCATGGATTCCATAGGGGATCCACTTTCTCTACACCCCGATGACCGCCACCTCAGCAACATAATCCTTATCGGGGACCACAAAATCAGTATCAGTGTCGCCCACAGCATCAATAGTTTAGGCAGCAACAGTTTAGGCCTGTTTAACAGAACAGACCAGGGTTCGAGGTCGGTGGGCCGTTGACTTCTACTTCGGGCACCAGGACTACTGGGCTAAAGAAGGGGTGTTGTATGTGTGGGGAGCCACACTACCAGTGCGACTATCCTGTGGAGATGACTAGAGTGTCCGGATTAGCCAGACCCACTACAGTGGGAGATATGGGCAAGGCCCATCGAATTCATGCAGTGGTGAATAACCGCCAGGCAAAGCACCAGTTGACTGTGCTTGAGACGACAGGTACCATTGCTGACCAGAACCTTAGTGTTTTGATAGATCCCAGTGCTACTGAGAGTTTCATTTCTGGTGCAGCGCTAAAAAGGATTAAGGTAAAAGCAGTCGAACAGGACGAGTTTAGCTTCATAGAGATGGCTTCGGGAGCCAACCAGAAGGTTGGAGGAAAGGTTACGGGATGTGCCCTTAACCTAGGAGAGTTTGTCACGAGGACCAACTTGTACGTCATGATCTTAGGATCTTATGATGTCGTAATTGGTATGGATTGGTTGGAATCACATGAGGCGATACTCAACTGTATGACAAAACGGTTGAGCTTGATCAATGACGAGGGACAAAGACATGTGATTGTAGGACGGAACTAGGGAGTTTCCCTGAGGTTCGTCTCTTCCTTATAGTTACGGAAGAGTATGCGCAAGGGGTGCAAGCTTTATGCGATCCTTGCGTTAAATGAGAAGGGAGTAGCGGAAGGTCTTGAGCACCTTCCGGTGGTGAAGGAATTTGCAGACGTATTTCTAGAGGAGTTACCTGGGATGCCACCAGAAAGGGAGTTGGAGTTTACTATAGACCTAAAACCAGGGACTGAACCGATAGCAAAAACGCCTTATCGGATGTCGACCCCAGAGTTACAAGAGTTGAAAATGCAATTGAAGGAGTTGTTGGACCTGGGACTGATATGTCCTAGTGTGTCACCATGGGGTGCACCAGTTATTTTCATACGAAAGAAGGACAAATCATGTAGGCTTTGCATTGACTACCATCAATTGAACAAGGCCACGATCAAGAATCAGTATCCCTTGCCGATAATTGATGATCTGTTCGATCAAATGAAGGGTGCGATGGTGTTCTCCAAGATCGATTTTGCGATCAGGGTATCACTAGTTGTGGATCAAGGAGGATGACGTCCCTAAGACCGCCTTTAAGATGAGATTTGGACATTACAAGTTTACTGTTTTACCGTTTGGACTAACAAATGCCCCAAGAGTATTTATGAGTTTGATGAACGGGGTGTTCCACGAGTACTTGGACAAGTTCATCCAAGTATTCATTGACGATATTTTGATCTACTCTCGGACGATGGAGGAGCATGATGAGCACTTGCGCTTGGTACTACAGTGTCTGCGAGAGCACAAATTGTTTGGGAAGTTGTCCAAATGCTCTTTTAATCAATCGAGGATTCACTACTTAGGGCATGTCATCTTCGGCGAAGGCATCACCGTGGATCCAGCCAAGGTTGAGGCTATTATGGAATGGCCTGTGCTGATGAATGTCACAGAAGTGCGTATCTTTATGGGTTTAGCAGGATAATATCGACGGTTTATCGAGGGATTTTCGAAGATAGAAAATCCGATCACAGAATTGCAGAAGAAAAATAAGAAGTTTGTTTGAATCCAGAAATGCGCGGAAGCATTTTGGAGGCTTAAAGAATTGTTGATGACAGCGCCAATACTAAAGGTCCCTGACATGGATGCAGACTCCTTGGTATACACAAACGCATCCAAAGAAGTTTTAGGCGGAGTCTTGATGCAAGACGGACGAGTGATTGCTTACATTTCGAGGAAACTGAGAAGGCATGAGGAGAACTACGCGACGCACGATTTGGAGTTATTAGCCATCGTATATGCCTTGAAGGTTTGGAGACACTACCTTGTTGGTCAAAAATTTGAACTAAAGATGGATCATTGTGGACTACAACACATTTTTATGCAAAGCGACCTGAATGCGTGGCAACGACATTGGTCAGAATTTCTTAGCAAGTACGAATTTGAGATTACTTACATAAAGGGCACAGTGAACCGAGTGGCGGATGCTTTGAATCGGAGGCCACACATCTTTTCGGTGTTGCCTCTTCAGACGAATCTACGTGAAAAGATTCTAACTTTACAGCGTGAAGACGAATGGTACAAAGAGGTCGAGGGTTTTATCGGAAAAAACACAATGATGGTACCACGATATGAGGTATTTTCTTTTGATAGCGATGGGTTATTGAGGTTTAAAGGTCATATTTACGTACCGCCAAACGACGAGTTAAGGATGTTGATCCCGAGCGAGGCTCATAGAGCAGTTTACATGACGCACCCGGGAGTCATGAAGATGAGGGAAAATCTTAAGCCCTTATTCTTCTGGAGGGGAATGAAGGTCGACATAGTTAACTATGTGGCCAGGTGTCTGGAGTGTCAGTAGGTAAAGGCTGAACATAGACACCCAGTAGGATTACTACAACCACATGCCATTTCGAAATCGAAATGGGAGGTCATTTCGATGGATTTTATTGTTGGATTGCCACTGATGGCAAGGAGACATGACTTGATTTTCGTAGTAGTAGACACTCTAACGAAGAGTGCTCACTTTATTCCTGTGTGTACGACATATCAAGCACCTGACATTACTAGAGTTTTTATCAATGAGATTGTGAGGCTACATGGCATGCCTAAGAGGATTATATTCGATTGAGGATCGGTGTTTACTGGACGAATTTGGACGAGTTTCCAAGAGGCCTTGGGAACCCAACTTAACTTTAGTACTGCGTATCACCTGAAGACTGACGGATAGACAGAACGAACAAACCAAACCTTGGAGGACATGTTGCGCATGTACGTGATGGACCAACAAAAGCATTGGGAAGAATTCTTGCCTCTAGTAGAGTTCGCTTACAACAAAAGTTACCAGAGCACCATTAAAATGGCGCCTTTCAAGTTTCTTTACGGGCGACCATGTTAGACAACTTTGAGTTGGGATTGGCTTGAGGATAGGGTCTTCCTGGGACCATAAGCGATCCAAGAAATGGAAGAGAAAATGCAAACCATAAGACAAAGGATTAAAGAAGCGTAGGATCGACAGAAGAGTTATGTCGATGCGCACCGAGTCGACCGTAGTTACGAGGTCGGCGATGAAGTCTTCTTGCGGGTTAAACCGCATAAGAGTTCAATCAAGTTTGGAAATGGAGCTAAACTCTCTCCTAGGTTTGTGGTACCTTTCGATATTGTGGAGAGAAAGGGGCTCGTGGCCTATCGACTAGCCTTGCCTGATTATTTGAGGCATATGCACGATGTTTTTCATGTATCTATTTTGAGACATTATATTAGTGATCCTACACATGTGATTGACATGAGTTCCTTGTAGGTATCATACGAGGGAGCTCTCATGGCTGAGCCGGTCTACATCTTAGATCATCATGTTCGATAGTTACGACGTTGAACGATAGATCAGATCAAGGTCCAGTGGGACAATTATAGTCCACATTCGGTGACCTGGGAGGATGCATATGATATGCACCAGCAGTTTCCATTTTTGTTTGATAGATAGACATATGATACTGTGATACACTTATTTCGGCATTATACCATGAAACTTCGGGATGAAGTTTAGACCAAGAGGGGGTGTATGTAACTTCCCGCTCGGGCGCACTGAGAAAACTTATTCTTTGAGGACACTTGCTCGCAAGTGATCCAGACTATTATGATATTAAAACATTTGTCCTTGATTATGATGCGTTATGATAGATGACATGATGTTTACTGTATTGACATATATAGGTGCTATTGACTTGGTTTTACTGAGTGTGCAGGGTTTTGGACCTTGAGGATGCAAAGGCATCGATGGAACCCCTTGGACTCTGGATCGAGTTAGGGAGTGTGCTATTGGGGTTTGATTGTTTTAATGTGATTTTAGTACATTTGATTAGATGATATGATGTGGACATGTTCTGACATGATTGTTGATGATGCAGGCTGACGATATCTTTCCGACCAGAATCACATATGGAGTAAAGGGGCCACACACGATTACTAGAGAGGTTGAGGGAGAGGTGTGGACAGCAGCCCTGCCATTTCCTACTAGCACTCCCACCGTTGCTCGAACTGTAGGTTAACGATTACCTAGTTCAAGAGGATCCACAATGCCGTGAGGGAAGACTACGACAGTTTCTCATGATGACTCTAAGGGGCACGCAATAAGGTGGGGGCCTTATTCCTTAGAATCCCTTAGTCTCCCACAAGTTCACCTGGCGGAGTTTTGACTCCAATGGTTATTGATGCCTACCAATCAGTCAAGAGGCGAGTGGCACCCTTGGAGCACGTGGTGCATCCTGAAGGGCACGTCGTGCAAATGAAACACTAGAGGCGAGTGGCACCCTTGGAGCACGTAGTGCGTCCTGAAGGGCACATCGCGTTGATGATGTTAAAGGAACGAACCTAGATGGCCCTAAGACTAATATCTCATTAAGAAATTTTAAAACAACTTCCCTAATTAAAATGTTGCCGAGTTCAGAATCTAAGTTCTAAGTCTAAAACTTCTCTAGGGGTAAAATTTTGTCTAACCTTAAGAAAATTACCCTATAAAAATAAAAAAAAAAAAAAAAATTAAACTAAAAACCACTTATGTAATAGTTTTAGTCTTCATAAAATTTTTGGGGTAAAATGAAGAGAGTAAGAATTTAATTAAAATCAGTGGAATTAAATTGTAAAGAAGAATTTAATTATTTAACTTGTGAAAGTGTTAAAGATATTAAATTATTGATAAAAAAGAAAGGAGGTTAATTTGCGCAAATGGCATTTTTGGGCTCTAATAAAAAGGGGAAAGAAGGGAATAATATGAATTAGGAAACTAAGGAATGGAGGAAACATAATAAGGGAAAGAGGGGAAATTATGGTAAAAAGAGAGGTCAACATAGTAAAGAATCAACATTTAAGAACCTTCTAAATTGAACTAAATTAGCAACTTCATTTTAGGGAAAGTATTTAAACCTGTAAGGGAATCTAGGAACACCTAGGAGTAAATTTAGGAGTAACTCTAGGTGGGTGAGGGAAATGAGACAATTATTTAATTTAAAGAAAATAATTATTGGAGAAAAGTGGGGGATGGATGACACTTATACGAAGGAGAATTTTTGAAAGATTTTTATTGAAACTTAAAATTTAATGAGATTAGGGAAAGAATGGAAGTTCTAAAATTCTATAAAAGAGAGAGAGGAGAAGGAAAAAGGGGATGGTATGTTAGCATAACTTTACGCTGTCGGATTAGTGACTTGACTGATTTACTTGTGAGGAGTTGGGTTTTCCCAGCTTGGATAGGAGTGGTAACTCGGCCTTGTGAGGCGAGCTGGGAGCTAGACGTACCATCTGGATAGTGTGTGGCCCCTTTGTGGCTCGGGGGGCTAAGGGAGAAGCAGAGTACCCCTAGCGATTGACTGGGAGGTACCGGTGTAGTATCGACGGTTGGCAAGCGGGAGTGGCATGGAGCGCGGGACGTCATTCGAGGTAGGCGATAAGGAAACGATATGCTCTCTTATTTGGTAGAGTAGAATGCACATTCATTTACTTTGGCGATTAAAATTGTATTGTTGTAAAAAACGTTAGCTCCGCTATTGTATTTTGGTAATGGATGAAACAAAAATTAATTTATACTTCACCTATTGCATCTATATCATTAAACGGCTACCTCTGTTGAAGTTCCTTGGTTGGTTAATGGTCCTTGCGCATTCTAGCGGTTGATTACCTTTACGCATGGATTATCCTTTCCCGCAACCGACTCTTATCCTATGCATTTTAATGTTTTTCATTGACGAACATACCAGACGAACTTACCCTTAGTTATCACACTTTTCACACTACCAACATTTCATTCTAGGCTTTAATCTATGTCATTATGATAGCGCTCCAGTTAATATTTTTATGTGTTAGCTGCATTTGCATCATTTATATTTATGAACTACATAGTTAGACAACATTATCCAAAATCGTAGAGGCCACTGTTGGAGAGAATCATAATAGCACTGTTGACCTTATCACATCCTCTCTATTGATAGATTTTTATTTGGGGACTGCAATCCATAGATGTACCACCAACGATTTTTTTAAAAATCATAATGATTGATAAGCGATGGTACCAACAAAATTTTAAATCCACCTAGATTCATTGACTGTGTTTCAACACCCATCTCTACACCCTTTTTGTTTGTATTTCTCTGCAATTTTTGTATTGTAATTCGTTGGAGGATACCCATGGTTTTTCAACCATAACCTATTCCTTTTTGTGTTGGTATTTCGCTGAGTTTTTGGTGTATATTTTTCTGTGTTTTGTGTTATAATTTGCTGGAGGATACCCACGGTTTTCAACCATAACCTCTGCCTTTTTGTGTTGGTATTTCATTGAGTCTTTGGTGTATATTTTTCTGCGTTTTTGTGTTGGTTTTCCTATGTGATTTGGGGGAGGATACCTGCACAAATTCAACCACCTAACTCTATGTTTTGGATTGTAATTCCTTGCATTTTTTGTTGTAAGTCTTGTTTTTTGGACTGTCTGCGAGTTCTTGCCCTTCTGAGACTGCATTGAAGATTGGCTGTTATTTCCCTTGATACCTGGCGAAATCAAGGATGAATGACTGCAAATTTCATACCTGGCATTGGGCCTTTATTTTAGCTACGTTTTGTTTTTTGGGATGCCTCTGATTGCTTTTACCAGCCTATCGCTCCATTAATTGCGACCTGCGTTTTCATTTAAAGACGTAGTCATTCTCGGCAACTTACCATTCTAGACTGATGCGTGTACCCCCATTTTCTTTTAACTGACTGCTTGCTCCTTTATTCGCAACTCTTAGCTGACAGGCAGAAGGGGTATCCTGGTTTACACCGCAGTCATTTAACAATTTTTGAACAACTTCGACTGTAATAGCCTTGTTAATGCAAACTGTTTAGGAACCCTTACCTTATTTTGGACGGTTCTTACCTTAAGTTATTTTATGTGCAATGTATGGTAATGTAAGGTCATTATAATATATTTTTTTGATTATGTGAATGTAATGTTCCTGCAATATAAAAAATTTACAATGTTAGTGTTTGATAACATAGGAAGTATAAAGATTATTGCTATTTTATCCCAATGTTATTGTAATTTTGTGGTCATTGATGACATATAAAATAAGGGGTCCTTGAACTAAGTACCTTAAATTATTACGATTTAGTAAATGGGGATTCTGCACTTATTTAATTTACATATTTTGAGGTTGGGTTGGGGTAACTATCTACTAATTGGAATTATTTGGAGTAATGAATCTGTAATGAATGTTAAGGTTGAAGCTAATATCTAGGGTAATGCTAACCTTCAAGGCTATTATTGTTCATGATAAAACTAATGTAATATAAGGTTTAAATTTAATGTTGAATGTATGCTTATGGTAATGTTAAAGATAATTTTATTATTGTTTTATGGTAATGATTATGTAATGAAATGTTTAATGTTAATGCTAATGGTTATGGAACTGTTAATGTGGATGTTGTTATCATTTCATGGTAAAGTTAATGAAATGGTTATAGATAACATATCAGATGTAATGTGTTGGTCATTCTATGTAGTTATTGTAAAATAAAATTAAAAAAATGGTTGTTATTTTATGGTAGTGATGATGAAATTAATTATCATTGATAGAAGATAAAATATAATGTCTTGAACTAAGTCCAAAAGTTATTATGATTAGTAAATGGGAATTTGCAATTAATTGAAAATGCCTTATTAATGGAAATTGCATTTAATCGGATTTACTATTAATTGGATTCGCAATTAATTGAATTTGCAATTAATTGACTTGCGCCTCCATAGAGGACATGGTTGTTCTTTTACTATTGTTGTACTTGGATGTATACATTTTCTTGCTTGGTCTGCTTGTGTCGGGCGGGATGTAGACACCTCCATGTTTCTTAGAATAGTCGTCAGCCCTGAGACCTTAAATGGTTAAAATCGATGGGAACCTGGGCTTGAGCGTTGCTTATGTGTCTTGGAGGTCCTAACCATTGCCCGGTAGGACGAGCGAGTAGTCAGTCTTATTATTTTGTCATTTGAATGCTGTTATTTGCTGGTAGATGTTGATGTGCGTCTTAGATCTTTAGGTTGATATCGCAGTTGCATGCGTCATGATTCATTGTCATGTGGCGGCGCAGAGTATAATGTCTGATTACCTTTGTACACACGCACACACACAAAAAAAAAAAATTGCACTTGTTATAAGAGGTTTGTCGGCGTAATGAGGAGGAACGTTACAAGAAGGAGGGTTCTCAAAGTATTAACTCTGAGGAATTTCAATAGATGATTATGAATCTAAATATTCAAGTAGAAGAAGCCAAAAGGACTGAAGAAGCACTCAAAAATCAATTGGAAGAAAAGGAGAAAATAAAGGAAACCTTGGAAGAAGAAATAGTCTCATTAAGGAAGGAACTTCATAAGAAAGAAATGCAACAAAACATCACCAAAAGATTGGATGAAATCATCAGTAGTCAAAATCCATAATATGAGAAGTCTAGAATAGGATACAAGCAAATACATACTGAGAAGAGTTCAAACTCCATGATGATAGAAAAGGAAGAAGAACAAATAATTTATGCAGAGGACATCAAAGGTCCTATCAAGAAGGAAGAATGAAAGCCTTCAAAAGAGAAATCTTGGGAAATTGAGAGAACTCAATAAGAATATTATAGAAAAATGACACCACCTAGAATATCCAAAATACAAAATCAGCAAACAAACATGGAAAGAACTCAAGAAGAAGATTATAGAAGAGCAACACCTTTCAGAAGATCTCCTACACTCGGTTACCAAACTATTTTTATTGGTTTATATTATTCTTGTAACAATTTTTTGGCACAAGGTTATAAAATGTAGATCTTATGCTAAGAACAAAAGTAACTATGAAGGATACTCTCAAATTAATCATCTCACAAAGCCTCATGAAGCATATACCAAAAACCATAACAATTTTGGCTCATTAAATGATGAAGTAGAATCATTAAATGATGAAGTAGAATGTTACAAATGCAACAATTTTGGACACATGGCCAAAGATTGTAGATTGGTTTCTCCTCCAAAGGAACCAAAGAAGTATTTCAACAATCATGCAAAAGAACCATCAAAAAAATGGAAAAGGAAGTAGGATAAACTGAATGTTGAAGAATGCTCCATTACTCTACAAGCCCAAAGTAGAAGAAGTGATTGGTACGTTGACAATGGTTGTTCAAAGCATATGACATGATTGACAAGGACATGTTTGTAACCCTGAAGAAAGAAAGAGATGAACCAGTTTCGTTTGGCAATGATAACTCAGCCAAAATTATAGGAAAAGACATAGTCAAGCTTGGAAGTAAAGATGCCATAGCAGAAAATGTCCTACTTTTCAAAAATATGAAGCATAATCTGTTAAGCGTGAGTCAAATGTGTGACCAAGGAAACACACTTCTATTTGACTCAAAGAAATGTGAGATAAGAAAAGAAGGATTAGGAAAATTGGTGGCTACAACATTAAGGACTCCAAACAACATATACATATTAAATGAGATTGGAAAGGAAAGATGTTGCTTGGGAAAGGAAAATGAAAGTTGGTTTTGGAACAAAAGAATGGGTCATGTGAAATTTGACAATCTTTTCAAAATTAGCATAAAGGAAGCAATAAGAGAAAATCCTGAAATTTCAAATCCAACCAATACTATGTGCAAGAATTGCCTACATGGAAAACAAACAAGAACTGAGTTCAGAATGAAGGAATACTCTACAAAAAAACCATTGGAGATTTTGCACATCGATCTATGTGGACCAATGAGAACAAAAGGACTGAATGGTGAACAATACTTCATGCTACTTATTGATTATTTTACAAGAATGACCGTAGTTTGATTTCTCAAGAAAAAGTCAAAGGCATTTGAATGTTTCAGGATATTCAAAGAGATGGTTGAAAATGAGACTGATATGAAAATCAAGTTCTTGAGATCAGACAATGGAGGTGAGTTTACATCAAAACAATTCATGTATTTTTGTGAAGATCATAAATTAAAAAGACAATTCTCAGTAGCTAGGACACCTCATCAAAATGGAGTCATTGAAAGGAATAACATAACAGTAAAAGAGATGGATAGAACCATGTTGAAAGATTCCAAGTTGGGTAATGTATTTTGGGTACAAGAAGTACACACATATGTTCATATCTTGAACAAGGGAATGCTTAGATGTAACATTGACAAGACTCCATATAAGCTATGGAAGGGAATATCGACAAACATCAAGCATTTTAGAGTGTTTGGAAGCAAATGCTACATAAAATGAAAAGATGACATTGTTGGAAAATTTGATTCTTGAGTTGATAAAAGGAATATTGGTTGGATACTCAAGCAAAATAAAGGCATACAAATGTTTCAATCTAATACTCAATAGAATAGTGGAAAGTATCAATGTAAATATTGATGAAAAAAATGTGTTGAAGACTAGGGAAGAGAGAATAAATTAAAAAGAATGGGAAGTGGAAGAATAACTAAAAGAAGAAGAGATAGAAGAAGAAGAACAAAAACAACAACAAGAGAAGTAACCAAATGCAGAACAAGAAGAAAATGGTCATCAAGACTTTCAGATACCTTCCAGGACATTTAACGACCAAGTTCAGAAGAATCATCCACTAGAACAAATTATTGGAGATAGAAATGCAGGAATAGAAACCAACGGAAGTAAACGAGTACGTACACCGGAGCAAAGACGCCTTGCACTACTATCCACAGTTGAACCCAACATATTTGGGGAATCCAACAATGATGAACATTGTATATATGCCATGGAATAAGAATTGAATCAAATAGAGAAGAATGAGACATGGGAATTGGCT
The DNA here is from genome assembly GCA_032191745.1 of Picea mariana. NCBI lineage: Eukaryota > Viridiplantae > Streptophyta > Pinopsida > Pinales > Pinaceae > Picea > Picea mariana. Next base: position 74,207 of record JASDQU010739861.1, read on the forward strand.
CCAAGACCTAAGAACAAAAATTTGATTGGTACAACATGGGTGTTCAGAAACAAACTAAATGAATATGGACAGGTAACAAAAAACAAAGCAGGGATAGTATGGAAAGGATATGCTCAAGTTGAAGGAGTAGATTTTGAAGAAATTTTTTCCCCAAATTACAAAATGGAAGCTATCAGAATGATCTTGGCCTATGCTTGCTCCAAAAGGATCAAAGTATATCAGAAGGATGTAAAATCATCATTTTTAAATGGAGAAGTAGAAAAAGAAGTCTACATCAAACATCTAGAAGGGTTTCTACTATCAGAAAGAGAAGATTTTGTTTGCAAATTGAAGAAAGCTCTGTATGGACTCAAGCAATCCCCTAGAGCCTAGTATTCAAGATTGGACAAGTACTTACAAAAACAAGGATTCATAAAGGGTAATGTGGATAGAAATATATACATAAAAGTGGATAGGGACAACACACTTATCATTGAAGTATATGTGGATTACATCATCTTTGGAAGTGATGATGATAGGATGAGTAAGATTTTTTCCCAAGGCATGCAAAATGAGTTTGAAATTTCATTACTTAGCGAGTTGACGTTCTTCTTAGGACTTCAGATATCTTAGCTAGATGAAGGTTTTTTTATTTCCCAAACCAAGTACATCAAATAAATATTGAAGAGGTTTGGAATGGAATATTGCAAACCCGTAAGTACTCCTATGGTGACTGGTTGCAATTTGATAAAATATGATGAATATAAGGAAGAAGATTAGAGACTTTATAAATCGATGATTGGCATCCTACTCTATGTGACAGCCTCAAGACCATATGTAATGCAAGCAATTGGACATGTTTCAATATTTCAAGCAGCACTGAAGGAAACTCATGTTTTGGCAGTAAAAGGGATTTTTAGATATCTCAAAGGAAAAACAGGTTCTGGATTGGGGAATGAGATGACTATGGTATCCTACATAGATGCATATTAGGAAGGAAGCATTAATGATTGAACAAGTACTAGTGGAGCAACCTTCTACTTGGGTGATTGTCTGGTATCCTGGTTAAGTAAGAAGCAATCCTTAGTATCATTGTCTATAGAAGAAGCAGAATATATTGCAACAACGACATGTTTTATTCAGGTTCTTTGGATGAAGCAAACCCTATAGGATATACAATTAAAATATGATGAGCCCATTCCTATACTTTGTGACAATATCAGTGCTATATATTCACCAAACCTTTCCCAAGAGATACATTTGATTATCTTCGACAAAAAAAATGGAGTAGTTTCTTCCCCGCAATGATCTACCCGACATTTTTCAATGACGATAGGGAAAGAGAAATCGTCAAGAGGAGTTAGCATTTTCCATTGATGTGAAAGGGGGAGAGAAAGAAAAAAATCATGGAGACAGAAGGGGAGTGCATGAAGATAAGAGGAGAAATGGTCATAGGGGGAGCATGAGTGTTGCCATCAATGCCAAAGGGGGATATTGTTGGAAAATTGGTTGTCATTGATGTCAACTATAGAAGAATTCTAGAAGCCTCTAGAAGTAATGGGTATATTTGAAGAAGTCTCCAAAGTGGTCCTCTTATGGAATAGCTTTAAGCATGGCCCTCACAGGAAGACACTTTAAAGAAGTCTACAAGAAGCCCAAAGGTGTGGTCACAAAGCCCATAGTTGTTTGAAGAAAAAGAGGATGATGGACTCTACAAATGCATTCAAAACTCTCATAGATGTATAGTCCTTGTCATTTCATTTACAATGGTAGGTTTTATTCCACATGGTTCTTCACGATTGATAAGTTATTCTCTCATAAAGATGAAGACCGAAGTATGGTTAAGAAGCTCAATATCTATGGATAAGAAGTTACAAGTCGGCCCCAAAATTAATTAAAGGAGAAAGATTTGTTGCAACTAAAATTTACTGGTCGTCCCTAAAGTAAGGAAAGGGAGGTACTTGAAAAAGTATAAATACACATCAAATATCCTCTCATTTTTATCAATTCATCATGCAAGAATGTTATCTCTTAGTGAGTCTAAGGTAGCGAATATGAGGAAGTGAAGGAGTGAGAAGGGAAAAAGTCTTGAAGTTACAGAAGGAGAAGGGTTTTTGAATACCCTAATTGAGTAGGCCCTCACGTGTTAGGTACAAGACATCCCATGAGTCCCTCGCTAGTTGCACAACACTCGTTAAGTGAGGCACCACTAGATAGTGAAATTTTGTCAAGTGAAATTTGGTCAAGTGATATTTGTTGAAATTACAATTTTTGATTGATGACATTGTTATAAATGAATTCAACATCCTTTAATACCCTTATTGCAATTGTATTTTTCAATGTTGATGTTTTCCCACATTCATGGGCGACATCCCTAGTAAACTCATTAGCATAGACTATCACATCTAACCCACAAAGATTCAACTTGGACATTTGTTGACACATAACTAGCCAACATTGAATTGATTCATATTATCAAATAATATACAAAATTTTTACTTGTCATAATATATTAAGTATACACATGCACTTATTTACCCCCAAGATGGTGGGTGGGGGACATGTTATGTAGTCATGGTTGATCTATGTGCATAATGAAGTTATAATAATAAATAATTTGAAAATATTTTAAATATGCTCACTCGTTTCATTTGGTTTATCTTTTTTTGTTTTCATATCACTCAATAATAAAGTTTATTTTTGTTTGTTACAAATGCCTGTCACTTGTGGGGCCAATATTTTAACCATTGGATAAGAAACCACAACCCAGGGGCATATAAGTCGTCAAAATAATCGGAGGATTACACCCAACTTGGGATGCACAAACCCTTAACATGGCTGGATTTTTGGGTGTCTCCTCCCAACTAAACACACCATAAGGGTATTGAACTTGTCTCACCTAGCAAACTAAACCCACATCTTAACTATATGTGCTAGCGGGAATTGACGTCACTCAATGCTAAAGTTAAAAGTGATCATGGAAACTATTTAAATTCAAAGTTATTAATTTTACATTTTTATTATTTATTGAGTTTAAATTTATAATTGAAATTTGGAATGGACATGAAATTACTAACAATACAATACAAAGTTGAAATACTATAAATTTTTTATCAATCATAATATGAAACAAACACATGTAAACCCTTACTTATTGAGAGGATAGGTGATTGGCACTAAAGATGTTCTATTATCATGACCCATCTATTTTAATAAGAAACTATTTATATTAATTAATTTGAATATTTTAAATATTTTCATTAATTTTATTTGAATATTTCTTATTTAGTGAAACCTATCTCTAATTTTTTGAAGTCGATCTCTAATTCAATGACTAATACCTTACCTCTATTGTGTGTAACAAACCCAACCCCTAAGTACCTGTTTAATGGACGGGGTATTAAATTTTCACTTATTCTATCAACCTTAAATCTTCTCTATCACAAATCCATCCTCTTTTGCTCATCCAGAGCTTTCCAACGACGGTAAATTCACTCAGGATGGAGCTATGGAACGAAAGGTATGACCTTACAAACTTTTTTGCTTTACATAGGAAACATATCTCTCACTTCCACGTGGCATACATGTGATGTGTCATTGACCGTGCGAACTGACGTGGCAACACCCTGGTCCTGACGTGGCACTAGTCTAGCCTACCATGGTGGAACTTTAGTCCATGAAATCCTACAACCATAATCACTCGAACCTTCTTTTGACATACTCACATGGGTGGTGGACTCACAGACTCATAATTCCATAGATTCCTTTCATCAGTTCTCCCGAGAATTCTCGTTACTTAGCCATTCTTCATCTTCACGGACTCATGGATGAATAATTATATAAACATCCTTTCATAGGTCCATCTGAGATGTCTCGACACTTAGCCATTTTTCATCTTCGTGGACTCGTGGATGCATACTTCTATAAGCATCCTTTCATGGGTCTGTCCGAGAAGCCTCAACACTTAGCCATTTTCATCTTCGTGGACTCGTAGACTCATGTATGCATAAGTCTATAAACATCCTTTCATAGGTCGGTTCGAGAAGAATAAACACTTAGCGATTTTTATATTCGAGGAATCGCGAACTTGTGGATGAATAAATCTATAAACATCCTTTCATAGGTTCGTCCGATATGTATCAACACTTAACCATTTTTCCACCTACATGGACTCACATACTAGCATACTCCCAGACATACAATTTTGTACCTCTCCTCCATAAGTTCATCTAAGAAGTATCAACACTTAGATTATTTTATGAGTTTGTCAGGTTTGCGGGTTGGTGGAATCACGGACTCGCAGAATCATTTGATTCTCTTCCTCTCTTCTAACACTCGACACTTAAATTATTTTGTGAGTGGGTCGGGTCCATGGGTTGGCAGACTCATATACCCATTCATCTCACCTTTCCAACCCTTAAAATTGGCAGGGACCCACTCCCTATTACCTTGACCAATTACAAGCCTCCACGTGGCTTCCTCGTACACGTAGGCTCGTGACATCAATATAACATTAGCATTATGTCATACCTCCTCTCATCAATCTCTAAGGGCTTCCATGTCAATCAATGACCAAGATCACATCCCATATGTACTCCGATCAATGATCGAGATATTTCAAACTTTTGGTCTGACGTCCAAGGCTAAAATGGATGTCTAAGACATAGTTCACCCAAGGGCCTGCACTATGGCCCACCGGCCAAATACCTGTTTCCAATCACAGGCTGAAACAACTTACGGACATGTTGGTGTTCCAGGTCAGCATGGTACATCATACTGACGTTACCTCTCCCCCAAATATCGCTTAAATGAGACCACAATGATCTATGAAAAAGGTTAATTTTGGGTTAGTCCCTGATTAACAATCTAGATTAATTTGAGTACATTCGCTATAAGCATGGTAACCTATTGTGATAAAGGATCCATATCTATTCACTCTACCGATCCAACGACTATGATTCCTTCGAGCTCAAAACATGGTTTTTCATCTTATTCGGGACTTGGACAATTCAATGATTTTTCTTTGGGCTCTTTCCATTACATTCAACTATTAACTTATGATCCTAGTTTCCATTCCACGATGATGGATTTATATATGTATGTGTGTGTGTGTGTGTTGAGCATGCAGGAATCATAAAATTAAGTTCATTATTTTTATCTTAGAACATTACAGAATGCCTGTATTCAATCATGCAGGGCATGCACCATTCTTTCTATCATACTATCACTTAAATGCATGAGTTTGCAAATACAATAAGCATCATCACTATAAATCAAGTATGTATATTTATAACTCAAGTACAAGCATTCAATCATGCATTTTAATTCAATTACACAGAGTCTATGGAATACTTATCTATTACTGTTGATAGTCAACCAATTGACAGTGGGTATTCACCTTTCCACCCAACCGTAGGCTCAGATGCATTCACTCTTATCATTTTGTCCACCCTCTTGCCAAACAATGATACCACTAGGAAATCTCTCTTAGGTTCTCAACAAGATTTGAAGGTCACTCTCCTTCACTCTACTCTTGGTATAGATTTTCCCTTACATTCACCTAGCCCAGGCCTCTTCGAGGTTTATCATATTCCTTCCCAACATCAAGCTTGCGACCCCCTTGGCTCAGGTCAAGTTTCAGGTCTTCCATGCTCCAACTCATAACCCTTCTCTGGGTTCTCTAATCCTCCTATTGCATGCACCCATGCATTTTTTTCAGAAGTTATATTCCTCATAGGCCTGAACTCTCCTGTAGTTCTCCCTCTGTGCATATCTAGGTCGCACATCCCTTCCTTGAAGGCTCTCAAACTGCCATTTTTTTCCATCCATCCCACAGAACTCGTGGGTCAATATAGCTATAGAAAATGGTATTATGTTTTACCTCCGCCTGACATTTTCTATCGTCCTAACTAGATTTCCCATACCCACATTCATGGGGGTGGTTGGTTGTTCAACTACCAACCCCTCCTCAATAAATGAATTGTCTTGATATCCGGGCTAAGGGAAAATAATTTGAATGTTTCCAATTAATATTTCCGCAAGGTGGCTTGGGGTACTTTAACTTAATAGAACCTCCCTTCATTCCTCTAGTGATATCATGGCTAGTTCTTTAAGGCTTCACCCATTAATCAACTATTAGCATTTACAATTAAACAATAATATGTTTACAATATTTGCAAGCCATTTCATGGAAATCATAAATTATGATTAATTACAGGCTAGGGAAAATAGGGGTGTTACAATCCCCTCCCCCTTAAAGGAACATCGTCCTTGGTGTTCTTCTCAGAAACACCTACCATGACTTCATATTTTAGCTACTTCAACATCATTTTCCTTTTCTTGGTCTGGTCCTTTTCCAGACTCTTTGCATTTAGCACTTACCTACAACAATTTTCAACAACAAGCATATTAATTATCATTCCATGCAAAACATTTTGTTGTTGTTTAAATTCAAGTGGAATATTAACAAGTTAGCACAATTCTTATCTGTATAGTTCATGGATCTGCATCCATATCGATGTCTCATTAATTTGGCCCATTGATTTCCTAGACATACCCATTGTGTTTGTGAACAAAATCACCATATTACAAAAATTATTGGAGTCTCTTCTTCCTTGCGGTCACTCACCCTCCGGGCCTAGGCTTAGGAATCCCCTTCTCTGTTATACAACCCCTTGGGTGATCCATTGTGCCTTGCCAGAGATTTCTCGCACAAGAAGACTTTCTGAGACCTCCTTGAGTCTTAAAAATGAGGTGTCCCTCACGCTTGCTCTACTGAAAGTGTCCCTTCAACATGTTTCATCACAATACATCATTCTATGGGCCTCATGGCTTATCACAAGGTTCTCATGTCACAATAGTAGATTGTTTCCATGCTTTTCATCTTTGACAACCATCATCTATCCTTCTTGGACATATATTTTTTTCCTCTCACCTATATCAAATACATATAGAAATTTGTGAGTTTCTTTCATTATTTTGATTGGAATTCTTTCAAATCTGTTACCCACAAATTTCAAGTTCCATATTTATATTTTCAGATCTGTTCCATATAGGAACTAGATCCCATAAGCATGAGATATATTTATCATGGTAGTTTGGCTCCTTCATAACCATCATGCATTGGTCTTCCTTATGGGCTTACAACACAACCATATCCAAGACCCCTCCTTCATGCAATTCATTTTTCACTCAGCCAAACAAACTGTTACTTCCTCATGTACATACATATATTCTTTTTCACATCTCAATGTTATCACAAGCAATTCTTAGCTGGTGCAATCTAACAATTGCATCAGATTCATTTGTTCAAGGAAATATCATTCCTTATTCATGTTTCATTTCAGTATATTAGGCCCAATCACAAGCAATCCAAATATTAATTGTAGTTTAATTCAATGTGTCAATGCCCATGGCCGCATTTTCACGCAATGAATCCTTGCATTGATTTTTAGATTATTACTTTTCATATTAGGCACTTTTCCTTGGTGGGTTGGAACTCATCCAACCTTTTACCACATGGTTTCTTTATACACATTTGTTTTTAAAGAAGGACTGTTTTTTCCTTCTTCAGTTGATCATGACCTCAAATCAATATACATGAAACTTGCATTCATGCATTCTTTCTTCCTTGGTAACCAGGGTACCAATGCTTATGGCCACCTAATTTCTCTCTTTACCATTATGTAATTCCACGGAGCACTGGAAGATACTTCTTCCATAATGGGTAGTCCTATATATATATATTCACTCTCTTATCACATGCATTCCCTTACTACATTACATCTTCGTGCTACATTTGAGCACTTTTATTCCCAATCACTCCTTCATTGGGCAATGTATTCATGGCATATATTTGTTCATGCATTTTTCCAAGGATTTCAACCATCCTCGGCTATCAGAGGTTCACACCTCCATCATGAAGGTTCTTCTTCCTGAATCATACCCTACTTGGGTATCAATGACATATAACAACCGTTTGGATCACATTCATGCCATCAAAACATAGGTTATTTTAGAAGGGATTATTACCAAAATCCCTTTTACCTCTCATGTCACATGGGAACAAAATATTTATAAATGTTCTGGCTGCCAGCACCTTCTCTGATATTACCTCTTCAGTGGTGCTTCTTGGGGACTTCTCAAATCCCTTTCACAGTTTTTTTTATTTTTTTTATGAGCAACCTCCTTCCATTTATTTTTGTCTAAGGTTGTTCATTATTGGCAGTTGTCCTTCCCTAACAATTCCAATCTTTTCTACACGTGACATACATCACCACCTTCACATTTTACATTAGTTGTCATGTAAAATCAAATGCATGTACCATAGCATTTATTTCATTAAAACATTTTCATACATGCCTTAGCATATCTAAATGCACTCCATCACATTGTCCCCAATGTTTTCATGAGTGCAACCACAATCAAATTCCAGTTGCAGCTCTCGACATTCTCAATCCAAAATATGTACATTCATCAACATATCAATTTATCATCCCAGAGAAATATAATAGACAACAAAAAAGGAGTTAAGGGATTCTCCCATCAGGAAACTTCCAGCCTAGCTGAATAAATTTCAATGCCTCATTTCCTTCACACACTATATCTTAACCAAGATCATTCATTTAAGCACATTCAATATTGTATCTTTCATTTACTAGTTGTACTTATTTTCACAGTTGTCCTTTTTAAGAATACAACTTTGTCTTATTATTCATAGTTTCATAGTGAGAAGTATTAATCACTTTCTCCTTATTTTCTTTTACAATTTATCCCTTCTGGGATCTTCTTGTTCTATCTCTTGAGAAGTGTTATTCATGTTCACCTTAACCTTCTTGGATAATTCAATATGCTACACCAACACATTTCTTGTTCACAATGAATCATGAACTTGTGCATTCTGCACATTTCCCAACTAGAGATCAGATTGGTCCTCATTTGTCTGCATGTCTTAGTACTCATGCATGATATTTTAGAATGTAATCCACGATTCTTATATAAATAGGTTTTGCAGCCCGTTTTCCAATTATCAACAATCATTAAGATTACAGCTATGTTATCCTAACAGATTTCTTTACACAGTTCCCCCACATGAACCTATTCAACATGAAACTCTCTTTTTGCATATCCAAATGGTCTTACATGACCTCAATTCTTGAGTTAGCCTTAGCTTTGCCATCTCATATTATTACCTAATATTCCATGGGGAATTATCAACATGCATCTTTATTATGCATTTAGATTTTGCACTCACACATGCACATTTATTCCATCAATTTGCATTCATTGTACTTTAATCACATGCCTTAGCATGCGGTGTGGGTGTCCACCATAGGAAAACTTTACTGTTTCATTTCCTTATCTATTGAAAATTATTTTTTTCATGATTGTTCATGACCATTCCTATGCAGTCTTTAAAATCATAGTCATGTTTCCTTTTATAATGGAAAAAAAACATCCATGCTCATTTACCTTTTCACCAATGTATACTAGCTTTTCTTGAGGAAAAAGGGAACACATCCCCCTCCAGCTATTATTTCATCAAGACAAATCAGACCCTTCCATCATGGGGTCAACCATGCATCCATGGTGTTATTTAGATCTAGCAAGTACAAATATTGCCTCACATTTCACTTATTCTGACATTAATGTCATACCTTTAAGCATGTATATGTACCTTTACATATAGGTAGGTGCATCACTTGCACCTTTTGACCTCATTCATTCCTATTATTGGGTCTTATTATCATTCTTCTTTAAAGATAATTTACAAACATCCTCATGGCTAGTCTCACAAACCTATTCACTTATTTCTTCATACTAGGAAATGTTATAATGCATTCCACTCATGCACTCAAGCATCCATTTACATCTATGGATGTTCATAATGGAAGCTCACTATTGCACCTTTTTCCATGTCATTCTTACAAATGGGAATTTCAAACTTCCATATCCTTTCTCCCGTAGATCTTACATCCATTCTTATGACAAGTCTCATAGGAATACTCAACACCATGTTGCCCTCTCTATTGAGAGTTTACAGTCATTCACATGATATTCACATGGAAAGTCTCATAGACATATTTGTAACTATGTTTCCCTTTTCATATGGCAACAACCATCAAGATAACACTCTTTCCTAAAATTCTATAAAGTATGGAATGAAACAAAAGTACAATATGGGAAATTTCAACAGTTCCCTAGGCAACATGGCAACTTATCAAGCTTCTCTCCATGCCTCATACCATTCTTGGTCAAAAAACCTTTTTATCAAGGGAATCATTTTTCCAGATTCCCTCTCACTACAACTTAGGCACACCAAGCCATATTCTTGTGGCTACCATCCAACTTTGGATGTCAGTCTGGCCTATTGGTCATCTAGAAATTCCCTAACACTTCCTTTACTCCATTCAGAATCAACAATTCATTAAACCTTCTACTTTATTCTTATATGGTAATATGTAGTCAATATCATTAGAATTTTACTTAAGCTGTTATACCCATATCATCATTAACCATATGATCCATGTCATCACCATATTTTACATCCAATAACAGACTATAATAATCCTATATGCACGTTATATGCATGCTCAATCTTTTCCATATGCATTATGGCATATCCTTGTGCCCCAAGTATTTTACCCATGATTACGGTGCAAATGTATTTCGTTGTCTTCCATCTGTATTTGCATGCATAGACATATCCTTAGATTAATAGGTATACACATTCTCTTATTATAGTCATGAGCATCATAAAATTGCTCATGTGTTCATATCTCTTTACCTCTCTCGGTAGGTTAGCAACAATCCACAAGACTCCTTTTTAATTGCTTGACTGGGTTATTCTCCAACAACCATTTTCTTCATTCACTATAGGCCAATTAAAAATGACTTACACATTTTCCATCAATACTTTGATCATGAGGGATCATACACATATACAAGGTTTAATATTTTATTAAAGCATTAATTATTACTGCTACAGATTCTATCAATCCATACCAATTTCCTTTAAGAACAAGGAATTTTCCATAAGAGTCTTAACCCTTATATAATCAACCATATTTAACTACAAGATACTTTGTATGCCCTAGTAGATAGATATTATTATACTTATAGAAAACAAACCAACTCATGTCCCTTGTCTGGACCCAGGCAGCTTCGTAGCAGAATTTCTACCACTTCTGCCATTTTCATTCAGATTTTACCAATAATGCCTATCGACACATTCCTACTCGTGTAAGAGTAGTCATCAATTTGAAAAAGGGACAATATAATTCCCCTTGTTGTAATTCATCTAGGGTTTCCAAGGTGCAATTTCAATCTGTTGTCCTCCATCCTCAAGGGACTTGTGCAGATAAAGAACAATCCTTTAAAGGTAGAAACACCTTTCAACATGCTCCTCTAAATTTTGATATACCAGTCCTATGAATAATATTTGGCCCATCTAGGCCTAGTGTTGTAGCCTGCTTTGATACTACTTTGTAACAGACCCAACCCCTAAGTACCTATTTAAGGGATGGGGCATTAAATTTTTGCTTCTTTTATCAATCTTAAATCTTGTCTATCACAACTCCATCCTCTTTTGCTCGTCAAGAGCTTTCCAGTGATGGTAAATTCACTTAGGATTGATCTCTAGAATGAAAGGTATGACCTTCCTAACTTCTTGGGTTTACATCGGAAACATATCTCTTACTACCACGTGGCATCCACGTGATGTGTCATTGACTGTGCAAACTAACGTGGCGACATCCTGGTCCTGACATGGCAATGGCTTAGCCTATCATGGTGGAACTTCAGTCCATGTAGGACTACAACCATCATCATTTGGACCTTCTTCTGACACCTTCACGTGGGTTGTGGACTCGTAGACTCACGGTCTCATAATTATGTAGCTTCCTTTTATCAGTCCACCTGAGAAGTCTCATTACTTAGCCATTCTTCTCTTCGTGGACTTGCAGACTTGTGGATGCATAATGTTGTAAGCATCCTTTGATAGGTTCATCTGAGAAGTCTCAACACTTATCCATTTTTCATCTTCACGGACTCGCAGACTCGTGGATGCATACTTCTATAAGCATCCTTTCATGGGTCCGTCCGAGAAGTCTCGACACTTAGCCATTTTCATCTTTGCAGACTCGTGGATGCATAAATCTATAAGCATCCTTTCATAGGTCCATCTTAAGAAGTATCGACACTTATACATTTTCATCTTTGTGGACTCGTGGATGAATAAATATATAAACATCATTTCATAGGTCCATCCAAGAAGTATCGACACTTAACCATTTTCCCCCCTATGCAAACTCGCATACTAGCAGACTCGTGGATGTACAATTCTGTACCTCTCCTCCATAAGTTCGTCTAAGAAGTATCAACACTTAGATTATTTTGTGAGTTAGTCGGGTTCATGGATTAGTAGACTCATGGACTCTCAGACTCATCTTAGTCCCTTCCTTTCTTATAACATTCCACACTTAGATTATTTTTTGAGTGGCTCGGGTTTGTTGGTTGGCTGACTCACGGACTCATTCATCTCACCTTTCCAAACCTTAAACTCGACACAGACCCACTCCCTATTACATCGACCAATTATAGGCCTCCACATGGTTTCCTCATACATGTAGGCTCATGAAATTAGCATAATGTTAGCATGATGCCATACCTCCTCTCGTCAATGTCTAAGAGATTCCATGTCGATCAATGACTGATATCACATCCCATATGTACTCCAATCAACGATCGATATGTTTCAAAATTTTGTTTCGACGTCCAAGGCTAAAACGAAGGTCTAAGACATAGTTCAACCAAGGGCCTACGCTATGGCCCATAGACAAAATACATGTTTCCATTCACAGGCTGACACCTATCAACTTCTGGACACATTGGCGTTAAGGGTCAGCATGGTAAATCATGATGTCATTACCTCTCCCCCAAATATCGCTTAAACATGTTGGCACAAAATTGATCAGACCATGGTCCTTCTCAGGTTACCAACAAAAGGTACCAAGTAGTCTAGAGTGCTAGCATTTTCATCTCCTCTAAAGAGAATATGTCTCACCTAAAGCGCAACCAAGACAAAAAGATAGGGAAGGGAAAGGAGAATACTTAGGTGGGTTCCCAGAACCTTTAATATTCACCATGATCTTGCACAAGATAGACTAACTATAGAACATATCTGAACTCATTCATACTGGAACTAAAGATACTCGGGGTGAAAAAGAATTTGTACATAGAGACATCATATTGATCTTATCAAGAATAAATAAGTACTGTAAAGAGACAATTCATAAGCATAAACATAGAATGACACAATAATTTAAAAATTTTAGGTCCTTCTTCATCTATTATCATCAGAGCTTCTCAGATACAATCTCAGAGATACAAATTAGTACTCTATTACAAACTTTTGACTCCAGACTCATGTCACAGAGCTATGTCCACCCTTTCTCCCATAATTGTATATAAGTTACATTTACAGAACCTTTCCTCAACTAAAACCCAACTAACAACCAATCAACAACAACCCTTTTACAATAATATTCATCTCATATATAGGCTGAGTGGAATCTTATGGCTTTGGGATCACATGCTTTCTTGTTCTGTTGTAATTGATTTTGCCTCGCTGGTGTTGTGTTGTCCCTTTCCGCAATTGATTTTTGTTTCTTTACTTTCTCAACTTTCCAGCTATTTCTGTCGCTTGTACAACTCATGTTTGACCAAAACTGGGACTTTAGTCCTTCTTGCGCAGATTCAAACCCAAAAATCAAGGGCCCAATAGGCTTCGACCAAAAGCCTTGACTCACCCTTGAGTCAAGTACTTGGCTCTTTCGCAGCTTCTAGGAGTGTCTATTGCTTTCCCTTGTCCTCCTTCTCCGCTTTTCTTTCCTCTTCTGCTTGCACTTTCTCTTTCTCTGCCTCTTCAAACAAAGGGTCCAACTCTGGGACCAACTCTAAGGCCCACTTCCTAACTTCGTGGAAACTTCCAATTTTATCTTGCCATTTCCTGGCAAGGAGTGAGGCCTCAACTACAAAATGCTGAGTCACATATGTGATACATCCTTTGGGATTAGATGTGACCAGAGAGTTCTATTCATAGTCGGTTGTAACATATACATGATGCATATTCATATACATTGTCTGAACGATAGGTCGAAATTCACGCAGCTCCTTCTGGGCTATAGATTGCACCTCAAATAGAGCGTTCAACTCATTATCCACTTGCTGAATTTGATCAAATTTCTCTTGTTGCTCGAGCGGGTCCATAGTGACCGCAACTTCTTCGTTGAACAACTGGATTCTTGCGTGCACGTCCTCTAAATTTTGGTTGTGCCTTGTTATAATTCCCATCCAGTCGCTGAATTCTCAGAATATCTTTGTGCACTCAGTTGTGCACTTGTGTAGTGTTGCTCGAGAATTGTTACCTTCCAACACTATTTTCTCCATCTACTCTTGTAACTTATGAGGCTGTTGTTCTGCTTCCTACTAGATTTTTCGCAATTGTACTTCCATATGCTCTGCACAAATGGCCAACTATGACCATGCTCCGTGGAGTAGCTCGATTTGATGCTCAGGTTCTCCTGCAGCACTTGATTCTGGCAGTTGGGGTGCTACTTTCCTTATTTCTGGCCAGGCTTTAGCAAGCCTCTCTTGGACTCGTTCTAGTTTCTACTCCACCTGGATCTTGGCATATTATTCCTATGTTCTACATGATTTATCAAGGAGTGATTCCTCCCTTGCGAACTCTACAGTACTTTCAGCCTGTTGGAGCCTCTTCTCCAGTTGATCAGTTAAGGCTCTGATCATTCAGACAAGCTACACTGCTGGCCACTATGCAAGGTCAACGGAGGAAGGGGTGGATTCCCTAGGTACCTGGGCCTACAGTGGAAGTCCATTGGCCGTTGAATTCTATGAGGGAGTCTCTACCACCTCCTCTCTTGTATATGGTCCTGCCGCAACCCTCAACCTCAACGCCAATGGTAGGAACGTTAAAACGTCTGCTCTGGATAGGCATAGTTGTAGCAACTCTGTGCACTGCTGAGGGTTTTGGAGGATTAGCTCCATCTATTCCTATACTGATGTTGCACTTTTTCCCAAGGCTGTCTCAGGCTCCTTATGAACCTCAGGTACCTCTTCTTCTTTGTGGGCCTCAACTTCTAGGGTTGTGCTTCCAATAGCACCCTCAACCTTCGTCGTTGAGGAAGTGCGCTGAGGACTTAGGCCTTGCAGCTTTGATCCTGATTTCATATTTATTGAAGACAAAGTGTTTTGGATTGGCACAAAGGATATGATTTGTTGGTATCGGGCTTCATGGTTTGGGCCAGTTAGTTGTAGTCTCTATTTGGGTACTTCCAGGTTTGGACCAGGGAGTTCTGGTCTCTCCTCTGGTATCTCTGGGGGATCGAGCTACATGGGTTTTGGATCACTAGTTTGGGATGGAATGTTGGTTTATGGAGGTGGTGACTGGAGTTGTGGTGGTGATGGTGGTGGATGGACTGGTGTCAGTCTCAGGGTCGTCCTAGATGTTTATAATGTGGGCTACTCGAGCTGCTGAGAGAGTGTGAGGAATTGTGGATGAAATGGATTGGGGGTTCAGAACCTTGCTCAGGCAGATCCCCGTCCTAGGTTTCTTGGTCATTGGTTCTGTAATAAATGTGGAGTTAAGGATTTCATTGACATCCTTACCTGTCAACATAGCTTGCTCTGGTAGTTGTGGGAACATAGGTAGTGTTCTCTTTTTGCACTCCAGTGGCTGCGTCTCTTCCTCCTCGTCGGAGTCTGTCTGTACTAGGGCTTCCTTATTTTGTACCTCCAGGCCTGAGCTTGATCCTACCCCTACTTCCTGACCCCTCTTCTTCAGCATCTCCGTAGGTAGAACGTAATGCAACCCTGAATTGCGCGGGTTGCGTTTGAATCCAGGCCACGACATAACCTCCTTGTCGAAGGCCTCCTCATCCAAGTAGAATGGAAGCAAGCGTGAGTGAAATTCCTCGATGTTGGCATACCTTGGCCACACGAATGTATGGTGGCAGTTCATGTTGAATGCTATGTTTCATGTGTTGAATTTGAGAAATTCTTGTGGAATGCGCAACCTCTGTGTTTCATCGAGAAACCTATTGTACCACTTGGAGAACGTCGTATTGTTGAAGGCGGTGTTCTCGGAGTCCGACCTTGAGTGCCAAGGCTCAAACATTTTTTCCAGTGGTCTTCCTCTATGTGGCATCCAATTTAGCATTGTGAACGCAAGCAACATGTAGTTGTAGGTGAAAGTACCGCTTTTCTCCTGTGATTCCTCGTGGGCCATGAGGAGTTCCTCCAGTAAGTAGTTGCACCAGTTGAAGACAACTCCATTGGCACAAAAAAATGCCATTGATAGAGAATCCAGTGTGCACTCTCCTTTGTAGTAAGAGCTCATGACCTTGCTATAAGTTATATAGCAATCGGTCATGACCATCTCAGGTAGTATGGGGTCGATCTTGGTCATGTGCCCCCCCTTCTGTGTATGAAACCGATCATATATACTAGGCTCCCCCTTCTTCTTGCCATGCTTATTGGGGCCCTGGAAACCTTTGGACACATCCTCACCTTCGATGGACAGTCCAGTAAGCTAGTGGATGTCCTCTATTTGAATTGGATAGCTCCTATCCAACCACAGGATTTTGTCATGTATCCTGCTAATCAGAAACTTGGTACACCTCACAATTTCTCCAGAGTTGTCGAAAACTAGAAAATCCTTGAGGTTCCGAATGGTAGATTTGAACAGATTGATGAACTCGAGCTTTGGCACAAACTGTATGCCTCCCAACTCATCTGGAGCGACACACCAGAATACATCAATGTTCATCTGAGGGAACAACACCTGGTCTATCAGGTCAAGGTCGAGGAGATTGACTTGCTCGACCTTCCCTTTGAGATCCCCCATGATCTCAACCCGAGGGTCACAGGGCTCATCTGGTACTACATCCTTTGAAAGGGCACCTTCGCTCCCTGTAGCTCTCAACATGGTGAGTCTGAACTATCAACAAATTCGGAATGAAAAACAGGGATTGGGGATCATGACTAAGGGTTGAGGGATTACACAAGCTTCCTCAGGCTTCAGAATTTGCAAATCTCTAAGTTCTCTCTGGGAAACAATGCGTCCTATACCAAAATCATAGAACCTTATACCCGAGCTTAGTTGGCAAGTTCTGTAATAACTATTATTCATCATTAACCCTATATACGCAACTTGGATTTGAGTTTTTCAACGGGACTGGTTAAAGGGGTAAATCTATGGGGTGATCTCGACATTTACTGGGCAAGTTGGTCAGGGACGTGGCCGATTTCATACCTTACCATTTAACGAATGAGAATACTCGTGCGAATACCGATGGAATATTTGTGTATCACGGATTTATGGTTTAACATAATTTGAACAAGGTATTATAGCAGTAATAAAGGCTGTGACTAGACTAGGTTCGTGTGGCACACGGACTAGGATTTCATCCAGATTCACTCTCCCTCTGACCACAAAGGGGTCCCCGTCATATTTAATGATTTTCATTAATATCTTCATGGCTCTTTTGATCCTACATTGTTGAGTAAGCAGTTCTGCATCAAACAACACTTAGACAGAAAAAATGAACTACATGTCGCGGCAAAACAATGCACTCCTTGACTTTATTAACTGAATTCACATAAATTAAAAAAAAACTCAAATATAACTACTATACATGCTCCTTCAGACTAGAGAAACAATCCTTTAGCTCAGTTCTAAGACATATAGGGTTTCAGCAGAGTGCCATTCACCCATCCTGGCTGCAGCATACCATCCAGTTGCGCAAGTCTCACTTCTCCCGAAGGTTAGATCTCCGCAACTATAAATGGTCCCAACCAATGCATGCGCAACTTGCCTGGGTGTTTCTGGTATCGACTGTCATAAAGTAGGACCTTGTCTCCCTGTGAAAATACTTTGGTCTTAATGTTCTTATCATGCCAAGATTTATGCCTTGCTTTCTCAACTGATTAATGGAAGTCTGCTAAAAACCTGGTCTCTTCAAGTTCTTGCAATTCCATGAGCCTCTACACGACTGATTCATCCTCCGACATCTGAGTAATCTGTGCAATGTACAAACTCAGAGTAATGAATTCTACAGGTACCACAACCTCTTTCCCATAAACTAGCTGAAATGGAGTGTACTTATGGAGTTTCTTTGTGGTTGTCTTGTAAGCCCATAAAACTGTTGGGACTCTGTCATCCCAATCCTCCATGTTTATGCAACAAACCTTCATTAATCCTCTCTCCAGAATCTTGTTAAATGCTTCCACTATTCCATTGGCTTGCAGATGGTAGGGGATAATATTATGATGTTGGATCAAGAACTATGTTGTAAGATTTTCTATTTTACTATTGATAAAATGACCTCCCTAATCACTGGTCAGACTCCTAGGACATCCAAACCGAGTGATAATATTTTCAGAAATGAAACTAGTAGTAGTATCGGTCAAACAATATTGAACAAGTATTGTCTCCACCCAACATGTAAGGTAATCATTTGTGGTAATAATATACCTAGCCTTTGAATGCCTAGCGGCGGGGTTGAACGACCCAATGAAGTCAACCGCCCATTTCTCAAATGCTTGTAGAGATCGAACTGGATGAAGATGCAATTCATCTCGTCACGATGGCTTACCCACTCTTTTACAAATGTCACAAGATCTAGCATACACCTTTGCATCTTTGAAGAGCATGGCCCACCATAGTCTAGCTTGGAGGACTTTCTGCTCAGTGGCCTTTCCTCCAACATGACCTCCTGCAACTCCATTGTGGAACTCCCACAATATGTGTTGTCTTTCATTATCTAAGACACATCTCATGAGGATACTATCTAGTCCCGACTTATACAATTTCCCCGCAATCAATTGATAGTCTGCTTCTCTAACCACCATATGACGTTTCTGAGTTGCGGAGTACTTTTCTAGGAAGGCCCTTGTACTTAAGAAGAATGCTATGTCTTCCAAGTATTTTGGTATGGCCTCAACCCAGAACAAGTCTGCATCTGGGAGCTGATCATCGACTTCTCTGCCACTTTCTCCTGAATCTAATCTAGACAGGTGATCATGCCCTATGTTCCATCTTCCAGGCTTAATGATCACTTCAAAATAAAATTCATGAAACAGTAGCAACCACTGCCAAATTCTTCCTTCCAGAACAGGTTTGTTAACTAGATATTTTAATACAGAATGATCAGTAAAGAATTTAAAATGAGAACCTAACAGATAATGTCTAAACTTATGCAGAGCGTAAATCATAGCTAAACCCTCCCTTTATGTGGTTGTATAGTTGCGCTCATCTTGCAAATACTTCCTGCTAGCAAAGTAGATAGGATGATCCATGGATCCATCTCCTGGTTGCACTAAGATGGCTCCCAAGGAAATACCTGATGCATTTACGTGCACATGAAATTCGTTTTCCCATTTTGGAAATATCAGAATAGGTGTTGTGATGAGATTTTCCTTTAAGATGTCAAACGCTTTATCACACTCTAGGTTCCACGGGAACACTTCAGACTTCTTTAGTAGGTTTTCCAGAGGTGCAGTGATGTTTGCATATCTTCTGATAAACCTACGATAGTACCCTGTGTGCCCCAGCATGGAGCGCAACTTATTAGCACTTGTAGGTGGCAACATGTTCACAATAACCGCAACTTTGGCTGGGTCTACCAGTACTCCTTCTCGGCATACTATGTGGCCTAACAAATTTCCATGTGGCACACAGAAGATACACTTTCTGAGGTTCAAATATATCTGCAATTCTCTGCATCTATCAAACATTATATGTAGTAGCGCTACATGTTCCTTGAGTAGACTATATACCATCCAATCATCCATATAAACTTCTATAAACTTGTGAATAAATTCTTGGAAAGATGCTATTACAATCCGGGAAAAAACTACGAGGGAATTCTTTAAGCCAAATGGCATCACGTTGTATGCAAATGACCCCCATTCTATTATGAATGTGGTCTTATTTTTGTCTTCTTCTGCAATCCTTACTTGGTGATACCCCGAAAATCCATATGTGAATGAGTAAGAGTCTTTCCCCGCAACTTGTTCTAGCACCTCATCAGTAAAAGGTGTTGGGAAAGGGTCATGAATGCAGGCATAGTTAAGGATTTTGTAGTCTGCACACACCCTAATGTCCTCTATGCCTTTCTTGGTCTGGATGACTATTGGTCTAACCCATTCTGCTTCTTCCACTGCAAAAATAAGTCCAGCTTCTAGCATATTTTCTATTTCCCTCTTAACCTTCTCTTTTAATACGGGGTTAAGGCGATATGGTCTATGCCTTACAGGATTTGATACTAGTTTTATTTCAATTTTCATCTCTCCCATAGCTCCTTTAATCCCTTTTAGCTTTGAAAATGTCTTAGGGAACAAGTCCTCATACTCTCGCAACAGGCTATGTATTTCTTGTCTAGTTTTCTCCTCCCAGTAATCTCCCACCATAGATATATTAAGTTGCTCTGTGGTCCCTATATTTACTTTGTGAAACTTCAATGGATAATTATAAGAACCATAAGTCTGACTGGGTATGATTTTATGGATTTCTCTACTTCCTTCTGTTTCCTTAATGGCTAAGTTTCTCAATTCTTCTAAATCATTCGGGATTTCCAAATCCTTCTCAATTTTATAGCATTCTATAGGTATCTTGTCCAATTTTAGGTGAAGGTTAGATTGAATTTCTTGGCTATGGTTTGCACATACCAATAGGTCTGATTTCCGCTTACCAATATCTGTAAAAAGGAATTATTTAATTCTTTGTGGGACTACTTTAAGCTCATGGTACTTACCTGTAAATAAGAAGTCCTTGAAAAATTGATTTGCCAACATTTGCCAGCCACTGGTCTATCTTATGGTTTCTTCATGCATGTACCAAGATTTCATAATTGGACCTAGTGAATGGGGAAATACTTGAACCCAAAAGAGAGATGGTATTTCCACAACTTGCCACTGTCTCACGCATTGTTCAATATGTGCTTTAGGATCATACTGTCCACTCGACTATTGTGCAAATTGGAAATCTGTCCGCATCTCTAGATTCTCCTTATATTGAAATCTATATCGGATAGCTTGCTTCACATATTCCAAGTTACCGACTAAGGCTTTGTGATTAGTCCACCATCTGGCAATGGTGTCCTGGAGGGATAAATCCAACACTATGATCCTTTGATCCTCTGCTATATTTTCTTCCATACTGACCATAAAATTGTCAATTCCTAAGGTACCATCATATATCGGGTGTTCTCTGACCTCAGTTCCAACCCATTTAGTTGCTCTGACAGTTGTGCATCTTCTTGAAAGTATTTCATATGAACCTTGTTGTCAACTGTCAAATGCCAGTTCTGAATCTTTGTCCACTGATTATATGCTTCTCCAACTTATTGATCCATCAGCAGTAGGATTTATGTATTCTTCTCTCATTCTTGTTGTTAGAGTGTACAACCCGTCCAAGTCTTCTCCCTCCATATTGTTTTTCGTTGGCTCCATGTATTGAGGGCCTACATATAGATTCAAGGGTTGAACTACTTTTATTTTGTCTACCTCAAATGTCATAGTGTCTTTCTTTAGGTCAATCACTGCATAGTTGTCATAAGCCCAATCAATACCAAGTATTTCAGGATAAGGGTCCTTATCCCCCATGATTTCGATCACCTCAAAATCAACTATAGTTTTTACTCCCGCAACATCTATTTCCACATTCTCCAGTCTTCCTATTGGGAAAATACAATATTGATTGGCCATTCTTAGCTGGATTGGGGAATATGTCAACTGGGGTTTTCCTAAAGCTTCCCAAGTCTTATTAGGAAGTATATTAACATCGTATCCTAGATCTAACATGACATCCTCAATCTCAAATTCATCTAGCTGGGATGCTAATCTAAACTCTTTTCCAATGTGTACTTTCCTTCTTTTCACTCTCTAAGTATTCTTCTGAGGAAAAGTAGTCCTTATTCTTGTTTCTAGAGATTCTTCATTCCCTAGAACTAGGTATAGTGCATTGCGCAACTTTTATGTTAATTGGTCATTCCCAAGAATATCAGAAAATAACTGAAACCAAAGGTCAACTACATTTTGTGGCTGCTCAGGTTGTCTCATCGAGACTATAGGGTTTCTGGGTGCAGGGGGTGAAGTAGGGACATGCACAATCTTAGGGTAAACAATAGGCTAAGGGGGTTTCTCTTGCATCTAAGGTCCATGGATATTCTGAAATACTTCTATGGCATTTTTAAATAATATCTTTTGTTTCAAAGGATCATACCTTTCCTCCTTAGGCACTGCTTTCTGGATCTGAGGTAAATTGTCAGCATCTGCGCCAGTCTTTGCCCATCCTCGAGTAAAAATATTAAGGTTGGGCAGTTGTCCTCTAATAAATCTCTTTATCTCTGAACTAATGAGGTTAGTTCCTCATTGACTTACCCGATCTTCCCATTTTGCAATTAGTTCTGGGAAGTCTTTAGTTGCGTGCCCATTGGTTCTGCAATGAGAGCACCATGGCCACCTCGGATGAGGGAAATCTTAAGCCATGTGTCCTTGATCGTCACAATTGTAGCATCTACTTGGTCCTCTTCCCCTGGTTCTTCCTCCTCTGAAGTCTCCTCTAGCTCCACCTCCACAACCTCTTCTCGATCCCTGAGGGGTTTCATTCACCCTGAATGATGTTCGATCCAACCTGTCTGCAAGTGCATCCAATGCTCTACATTGATTCGTATCATGTGTGGTAGATGCACAAAACTCACAATGCACCATATTTGGCACTGTTGAATACTTCTGAATAATGGGGCATTGTCTTGGCCCATGCCCATGGATTCGACAAATCTCACAATACTCAACTGATGGCGCTACTTGATTACCTGGAAAAGCATGATATGGGGTTGGGGTATGGAATGGTAAATCCGCTGACACCTGCGCAACTCCTCTTGTGGATCCTGTTGAGGGTCCCATTAGATTCTGAGGAGGTCCCATTCCCCTCATTCATGGACATTCGGTTACCATATGTCCTTCTGTGTAACATCAGGTACACCAGACTTGCGTTCGTCCTCGTCTGGGTATCGTCAATTCTTGAATATTTTCTAGAAGTGTTGATATTTTCCCTTGTATTTGCACCAAATCTGCATCTGTTGGAGGTCTGGTCACTCTCAAGCTCCCCGGATATCTTGCCATGGCTTCAATCTTCATTGATTGTTCCAAGGCATCTGTCAAAGTGGCTATCCTCTTTTGTGTTAATGAAATCTGTGTCAGAGGTAGAAATCCTTGGATATATCATTCTATTTGATGTTCCTCATGAATTGGATGTGCTAACCTCCCTATAGCATCTTTAAACTTCTGGTTGTATTCCCAGGATGATTCACCTTCCCTTTGTTGAATTTTGCGCAACTCAGATAGAGCTTGTTGTTCTGACTAAGGTAGCTTAAACTTTGCTATGAACTTTGTCCGTACCTGGTCAAGTGTGAATGCTTGACCTTGCACTCTTGGTACTTCTAGATCAATGGATTTCATGTACCATTTGATAGCACGACCTCTCAAAGTAGTCTATAAGTCAACCAATTTATTCGCATTCAGAGTCCCTCTAGACCTCCAGATTGCTTCACACAAGAACCAATGATGCTCAACATCTTTGTCTCCCTTACCCCAAAATTATGGGTATCGAGCAATCAAGCCTCCCGCATTACCAACCATTGCTGATCTTACTTCTCCTACCAAAATAAAACCTAACGGTCCTGGTTGCGATCTACCAAGGGATCCCAATATCCTCCCAGTATTCGCACCTCCTGGTTGTGACCGACTGACTGACTGTAATGGAACAAGAATAACATACGAAGTTAGTATAGAATTAACCATTTGAATAGAAGACACTTGGGGTATGGGTGATTCGGGGTTGGCACCATTGGCTTCGGGGCAGGTTTCTTTGATCTGGTCGGTCTCGTTCTCATCCTTTGGAGCGATCTCTTCAGCTAGATTCTCGATCTTTCCTGGTATCGGGGTGAAATCTTCCCTTTCTACTTCAATATCTATGTTGGCTTCCTTCTCCCTTCCTTCTACACATTCTCCTACCTACCCACCCTCCTGGAGACTTATTTCTTTATGCACTTCTCTCTCACTTAATATTTCACTGGCCAGTCTTTCCTGTATTCTCATCTTTCGCAACTCTTCCATCTGTTCTTCATCTAGTTTTTCCGGTTTGACTTCTTTCCACAACTTCTTGGATTGTTTTACTTCTTTCTTTATCTTACCATGCCACCACTTCTCAACTATGGCGGATCTTTTCAAGGCTCGCTCATCTCTTTAATCCATTTTTTGCTACTCCCCCATTTGTCAAATAACCCTCTCCCCTCTCTCAGGCCATGACTCCACCCCAAACTCACCCCACCCCAAGCAAGGGTTTTTATGCTGCCATCTTAGTTGGAGACATAGTCAACATCCCCTCTTCCATAAAAAAAACTTTAATCCACAGGGGGATTTCTCTCAACAATCTTCCCCTTGCGTCTTTCTTGAAATTGGCTTCTACCCATGAAAAAGATTGGTAATTCTCAACTGAAAACTCGATAATATATCCTTCTAATGTTGTATTGACCCAGAAATCGATTTCTCGCGTTACTGGACTATCCAGCCGATGAAGTGATGCGATCTTTTATGTATCCCAAGAACAGGTCTTCTTGACTCATTCTTGGAATTCTAGAGCTTCTTGGAGCTTATCTATCCAGTGGAAAAGTTCTTCTAGGAACTTAACCCAAAATATCCCGTACTGTTCGCTTGATCTTTCTGAGTAAAAGACTACCTCCCGTGTATCTTTCACATATTTTCCTCTCAGCTCCACTTCTTTCCATATGAAGGCATCACAATTTCTCTCCCACCAGTGATGAATATCAGATCTATGAATCTGCGGAAGCATTCTCTCTACATGTTCCCTTTTCACGCAGGTCCCGACAATGGAACCATTTTGTTGGCATGGAATTGATCAGACTGGGGTCCTTCTTAGGTTACCAACAAAAGGTACTGAGTAGTCCAGAGCACTGGAATTTTCATCTCCTCCGAAGAGAATACGTCTCACCCGAAGCGCAACCAAGACAAAAAGATAGTGAAGGGAAAGGAGAATACTTAGGTGGGTTCCCAGAACCTTTAAGATTCACCATGTTATTGCAAAAGATAGACTAACTACATAATAGATCTGAACTCATTCATACTAGAACTAAAGATAATCAGGTTGTGAAATCATTTGTACACAAAGACATCATATTGATCTTATCAAGCATAAAGAAGTATTGTAAAGAGACAATTCATAAGAATAAACACAAAATGACACAATAATTTAAAAATTTTAGGTCCTTCTTCATCTATTATCATCAGAGCTTCTTGAATATAATCTCAGAGATACAAATTAGTATTTTGTTACAAAATTATGACTTCGGACTCATGTCACAGAGCTCTATCTACCCTTGTTCCCAGAACTGTATACAAGTTACATTTACATAACCTTTCCTCAACTAAAACCCAACTAACAACTAATCAGCAATAACCCTTTTACAATAATATTTATCTCATATATAGGCTGAGTGGAATCTTCTGGCTTTGGGCTTGCATGCTTTCTTGTTCTGTTGTAACTGCTTTTGCCTCATTGGTGTTGTGATGTCTCTTTCTGTGACCGATTTATGTTTCTTTACTTGCTCCACTGTCCAACTCTTTATGTAGCTTGTGCAACTCATGTTTGACCAAATCTGGGACTGTAGTCCTTCTTGCGCAACTTCAAACCCAAAAACGAAGGGCCCAACAAAACGAGATTACGATGATCTATGATAGAGGTTAATTCTAGTTTAATCCCTAATTAACAGTCGAGATTAACTCAGGTATATTCTCTACAGTCATGGTAACCTTCTATGATAAAGAGTCTAGATCTATTCACTCCACAGATCCAAGGGTTGTGATTCCTTCTAGCTCAAAACATGGTTTTTCATCCGATTCAAGACTTAGACACTTAAGGATTTTTCTTTGGGCTCTTTCCCTTACATTCAACTATTAACTTATGATCCTAGTTTCCATTCACGAATTTTCCATCATGATGATGGATGTGTGTGTGTATTGACCATGCAAGAATCATAAAATTAATTTCATTATTTTTATCTTAGAACATTACAAAACGTTTGTATTTAGTCATGCAGGGAATGCACCATTCTTTCCATCCTAACGTCACTTAAACACAAGAGTTTGCAAATGCAATAAGCATCATCACTATAAATCAAGTATGTATATGTATARCRCAAGTACAAGCATTCAATCATGCATTTTAATTCAATTACATAGAGTCTATGAAATACTTGTCTATTACAATTGAKAGYCGACCAACTGACTRTGGTTATTTTCCTTTSCATCCAAYWGTAGGCTCATATACATTCACTCTTAGCATTCTGGCCACCCTCGTGCCAAGCCATGATACCACTAGGAAATCTCTCTCATGTTCTTAGCAATATTTGAAGGTCACTTTCCTTCACTCTACTCTTGGTAGAGATTTTCCCTTACATTCACCTAGCCTAGGCATCTTTGAGGTTTATCACATGCCTTCCCAGCATCAAGCTTGTGGACCCCTTGGATCAGGTCGGGTTTCATGTCTTCCATGCTCCAGATCAGAACCCTTCTATGTGTTCTTTGATCCTTCTATTGCACGCACCCATGCATTCTTTCCAGTAGCTATATTCCTTAGAGGCCCGAACTCTCCTCCAGTTCTCCATCTGTGCATATCTAGGTTTCACGCCCCTTCATCGAAGGCTCTCGAACTACTCTTTTTTTCCCTTTGTCCCCCGAAACTCGTGGATCAATCTAGCTGCAGAAAATGGTACTATGTTGTACCTCTGGATGACAATTTTTTTTGTCCTAGCTAGATTTCCCATACTCGCATTCATGGGGGTGGTTGGTTGTTCAACTACCAACCCCTTCTCATTAAATTACTTGTCTTGATATCTGGGTTAAGGGAAAACAATCTAACTGTTTCAAATTAATATTTCCGCAAGGTGGCTTGGGGTCCTTTAATTTAATAGAACCTCCCCTCATTCCTCTAGTGATATCATGGCCAATACTTTAAGCCTTCACCCATCAGTCAACTGTCAACGTTTACAATTAAAAAATAATATATTTACAACATTTGCAAGCCATTGCATGGAAATCATAAATTATAATTAATTACATGTTGGGGAAAACATGGGTGTTACAATGTGAATATTAAAAACACATTATTATCAAAACCATTAAATTCAGTCTTTAAATTATTGAACATATCAACATTATACTAAAGTCTACTTGTGATATAATACTTATACTGAGGCAATTTTCTAGGCACGATACATTTGATCTCAACAAGATATTGAGTGGATCTATAATTGGTTGAACGAGTATCCTCCAATTCAAGGTTTCTCACTCTTTGAAATAATTATGATCATCTATGTGGATAGTGCCTTTTTGTCTCTTTTTACTTTGCTAGACTTTTTTTCTCACTGTTTGAAATAATTATGATCATCTATGTGGATAAGGCCTTTTAGTCTCTTTTTACTTTTCTAGACTATTTTTTTTTCCTTCTGTATCATTTTCATTTTTTTTTTTAATTGTAATGGATAACATGTACATAGTGTATAACATGTACAACTAGATAGAACCTTAACAAGGAAAAACTTTCAAACTAGCCTTAGAATCTCCCTTTGCCTATCTAGATTCAAAGATTAACACGGTCATGGATAATAAAGAATAAAAGAAAAATGATAATAAATTTTATAAAATTGTGATAATCAAAATATCTAATATTCAAACCTACATGAAAAACTTCAATTAAAATCAATTTTTTTTTTTATAAAAAAAATTAATTCAAATTAAAAACACAATAAAATTGTTAACAGTTTTGCTTTATTTTTAAAACAATAATAAAAAAATAAATATTTAAATAATAAAAAAACAAATATTTACAAAATCATTTAACACACATAAATATTTCCATATTAATTTGAATATATAAATTTATTATTTATATTTGTTTTACACAACTATCAAATAATATTTCCATATTAATTTGAATATATAAATTTATTATTTATAACTGTTTTACACAACTACTAAATAATTTTGTTGAAGATAATTCTATTGTAATTATATATAAGTTATTTTAAACCTTAATTAATTGTAATTTTTAGTTCTTAATTAATTGTAATTCTTACCATATATTTTGTTGAACATGTTCTATTATAATCATATATAATTTTATTGTAATCATATATAATTTATTTTAAACCTTAGTTAATTATAATTCTTATTATATTTAATTTGTAATGATACTATGTCATGATGTTAATGATATATATATGGATATGAATTAGAATAATAAGCCTATAAAATGTATTCATAAATATAACAACAAGACCCATATAGATCTCCTTACCCAATATTAAATCAAACCAAATACTACAGAGATTAATACTAAATGATACTTCCATGAAATACTAACATGAAAATAAAAAAGGTATACATAAGTTAATACTAAATGGATACTTCCATGAAATACTAATGTGATTATCTCTTAAACACTAGAGACTTCGATTATGTTTGATAGGTTTTGTTTATCTATATTAAATTACACTCAAAATATATGTTTAAATGATAAACTAAATTATGCAATAAATAATAATATAAATAAATATAATTGAGTATATTAATAATAAATATAAATTTAATTAAATTAATTAATTAATAAATAATGTGAGTGAATAATATTTCTATTTAAATATTAATAATTATGTAAAAAAAATTAACATAATAAATTTAATAAATAATTTAGTTTAATAAAATATAATAGTATATGATAGTAAAATATAAATTTAAAATTTTTTAATTAAAAAAAGTCTAGAGATAAAATTTAACATTCTATTAAAATTTATTTTTAATAAAAAATACATATATTAATAAATAAACTATAAACTAAACAACACATATAATAATCATATATTTGTTAATATAAGTTTTACACAAAACCATTATCCACATTACATAAAACAACTACTTATTTATTAATATTTTTATGGCATAGTTTTGAAATTTTCATTTATAAAATTATATTATCAAAATTATTAAAGAAAATCATTATCAATACTTATTTTATAATTAAGAAAGTCGTTTGAACCAATTTGTTGATTTGAAAAAAAAAAGATAAATCTTTATTTGTGATTTATGAGACATGGTAAGATATATTTATTAGAACTAAAATTAATGTTTGTAGTCTAAACATTTTATGTTTTGGTCCTTTTTCGATGATATTTTTTGGGGATATTTGCTCAAAATATGGCAAGAAATTGTTAGATCTATAGATTTGAGTGATTTTTTCTGTGTAATCCGAGTGCCCCGGAGGTTTTTCAGCATGTTGAATCTATTTCTGCATTCATAAATGAATTTTAAACAACAAAAAATAGTGATTTCGTGCAGATTTGTGTCATCATATTCCAATGAAAAAAATCAAAACGTAGAACAGTTAAACAACACCAAATTAATGTCATAGTTAGAATTCCATTTTTATTTATTTTTAATAATTTGAAGGCTTTAAACACACCAATTCTTTGTTAAGTGAAAAGTTTAGAAAAAACATAAAAGTTGAACTCTTTAGGTTTGTTTTTAAAAATGGTTTACTTATAATAGGAATAATTATAATGGTCGATTAATATGGAAGTTAAAGATAGATTATAAATAGATAATAATATATATGTTTTAATATATTATAATTAAGGTAGCTACATAACAGTAAAACTTTTTATTGATATAATAGTTAATTGGTTGTAATGTGATTATACTTGTTATTTGGTCTTCTTCCTTTCTATATGCAAGAAAACAAAAAATAAATCTTTTATTGATAACACTCCACAATATCTCTTTCAAATGTTTTCCTAAAAATATTTCATAGTACTACTTATATGAAAAAATAAAATGAAATACTATGCAATTACACATTTGCATAGACATACTAAAACCGTTGTTGGGAAACCTTTTATTGAACCTCTTAGTCATAATTTCAACAAATGACCTCCTATTCATAATTTCTATGAATATAAAAAACCTTTTAACAACAAAGCATGATAATACTCAAATGACTATGACAATGGATTCATAATTAGGGTATACTTTAATTCAACTATAGGTGGAGGAGAAGAGAACACCTTAAGAGAAAACCACCCACAAATTTGCACTGCAAAAAACAACAAAACACCACAGACAACTCAACATGATAGGTCCAACATCAAGGCATCAAATCACTACCTTCCACATTCACAAACAACATAGGAGAAAAACCACCCTCCACATTAACTACTAATCTAGCAAATGACAACTTATTCTTCAAACCAAAGTCCAAAAAAATCCACTTCCACTTGCAAAATTAAAAGCACCAACCAAGAATGCACAATAATCACAACCCTCAACACATATAATGCACTACAAGAAATTGTAAAATCTAACTTTAACAACAATACTACTTTTTAATGCAAGAAAAACCTAATACTAACAATCCACTACAAGTTTAAGCACTTTTCAACTGCTGATTCAAAGAGTAACAAAACAATAAAAAATAACCTTATCAAACAACCAAAAAAACACCCATGACTCTACACATCCATGATCCACTAGTGATACCATAAAAGAATAAGCCAATTGTGATACCCAATGCAAACCAAACACATTTACCACTAAAGGAATTAACCAATTCAAACACTTAACGACTCTTCGATACATTTTTTTATGAGGTCAAAAATGGCAAAAAGCCATATTTTTATTTTAAACATTAAAACATTAATTTAAGAATCCCACAATTCAAATTTACTTTGGTCATCTTTGCAATATTTTGATTCCAACCACCATGTCCAAGATTCTTAATGCTACAAAGTGGAAACAAAATTCTTACCAACAAATGCTAAAATTATACTTTTACAAAAAAAAAATATGTCCAAGATTCTTAATACTGCAAAGTGGAAACAAAATTCTTACCAAAAAATGCTAAAATTATACTTTTACAAAAAAAAATATGATAATATTTACTATTATACTATTATCTAAATAATAGTAAGATGGAGTTCCCTTTTGTGTATAGTATTATCTAAATAAAAATGAGATGGAGTTCCCTTTTGTGTATAAAGTTATTTTTTGTGTATAAAATTAAATTGTTTGTAATTGATTGATTACAACTAGGTAAGGTTAACCATTTCTTAAAAAAGAATATTGAGGCCAGTCCAACATAACACAATGAATACTTTTTATTTAGGATATTGTTATTAAACATTATTTGAGATATTGTTATTAAATTTTAGACAAAGTTTTGGTGTTGATTCAATATAACCTAGTAAATATCTTCTATCGAGATCATTATTAAACACACTAGACATGGTTTTTCTATAGTTGAAGTGGTACCAATGGGTTTTGATATTCTTAAACACACTGAACATGATTTTTCTATGGTTGAAGTGGTCCCATTGGGCTTTGTTCTTCATTAGGGCTCATGCTTGAACCAATGACATGATAGGGATGCATGTATAACTAGAAAAATCCATTAGAAAGACAAAAACAAATAAATAAAGTTCAAAATCAATGCAGTAATTCCATGAAAAAATAAATAAATTTCAAAATCAACATCTTTATTCCAAGCACCCCTTCGAGATTTTGTCGTAAACTATAAAAGTATCATACCGTATCACCATTGTAGCTTACAAGATGCAACCTAAAAGACAAAGGTGACAAAGACACTACTCTAGCTTGTAGGAGAGTTTGTATTATATTTATACTTGCAAGGAAACTATAATGGGATGACATCTCAATAGAATTTTGACTTCTTGGAAAAATAATTAAAAAAATAAAAAATCAGGTGGAGATTCACCCCTATCTGAAGTCCTAGAGAGATTTATTGTTCAAGGACTCACAAATGTATCTCATGTACATTCAACGAAAGTTCTTGGAGAAGTGCTTATGATCAAGGTTCATGGTGATGGCTAAGCTCTCACCCTACATGAGGTCAAGCCTCTTGACTCATGTTATCTTCTTAATGTCAAAAGGGTATGCAATATTGGCACCAATATTTAAAGGGTAAACCATTCTAGCTACTCCATTCAAGACTTTGGAGAGAAAATATATAGACATAGTAATAATGAAAAATGAATATAGCTATGTAAGGTAGGAATTTTAAATCTGCATAACATGTTAAATTTGATAGTTTTGAGAGCTCCAAAACTCGTTTCGCCAATTTCAATAAAAGATGTTGATAAATCGAAATAATTTTGAACCATATTTAACGTATAAATTGCCCCAAACAATTCACCCATCAAATTTCATCCCTATACCCATGACTAAAATGCTTAAAAACAAAACATATGAATTATAAGCTATTTTCCTAATGTCCAAGATATATGATCGAAAGTTAGTGATACAAATAAAAGTTTTCAATTTTATAACTTCGAGGATGTGTATTTTTGCGACTAGAGATAATGAAAAAAAATCCATGAATGCTTAAATGTGTCCAATATCTATGATAGAAAGTTCGTGATACAAATAAAAGTTTTCAGTTGTATAACTTCGAGGATGTGTATTTTTGCGACCAGAGAGAATGAAAAAATCCATGAATGCTTAAATTTCTAAGGCTTGTAAAACTCTATGCAGGTTGACTCCTTGTGTCTCCTTGTTGAGATCTACAATAACAATTATGCCTCCAATGATTCTTATTATAAATTTATTGTCTTTGTTTTCTTAAAAATGGGTATGATTATATTAGTCAAAAGGTGAGAACTTTTCCTAGACTATGGAGAGTTACATCAAAATTTGTGTTTCTGCTATTCTAAATGCTTTTCAAGAGTTGTAGAGAGTTTGAGGTTTTAAAAATAAAATAATTTTTCCTTCTTAGTGAGTTTGAGGTTTTTAAAATAAAATAAGTTTTCCTTGTGGTGCAGGTTTTTAAAATAAAATAAGCTTTCCTTGTGGTGCTTTGACAAATTGACATGCTAATACTATATATCTTTGAAACAAAAAGTAACAATTTAAATAGAATCTTGTTGCTTGCTACGGGCATTGTTTATGGACTCCATATACACTAAAGAACACGTGGTTCACTTGTTTCTCCATTGGCCCCTCTATGTTAAGGAAAGATTGAGGCAACAACCTTTCTATTGAGAGGTCGAGATTGAGGCAACAACCTTTTCATTGAGAGATGGCCAAATGTTGAAAGGTGAGTGATGATTTTTTTAGTTATGGTTTACTTGTTTCTCCATTGGCCTTTATGTTAAGGAAATATTGAGGCAACAACATTTCCATCGGGAGATAGAAAAATGTTGAGAGGTGGATGATGATTTTTTTGGTTTAGTGAAGCTTCTAACTCCTCATTTTTGGCACACACACCGCTTAAAGTGGCTTGTGTCTTGGTCTTCTAATTCCATAGGTATAAAATTTGGTGTTGAAATTCTTGACCCACCATAGGAGTGCTAATTTTTTTGGTATAGGCTAAAGGGAAAACGATTTGTACTTTTGTCGGTCACCGCTCGATTATGAATTTTGGCTATCCATTTGCCTCGTTCTAGCTATCCATCTTCTGATGACTTCTTCCAAACATACATTGTTAGGTCACACTCTTTGACATGTCCCACTTCTCTGTATGCATCGTACACCCGCATCTTTTGATGTGGCCAATGGAATTTATTAAAGTTCCATGAACTTAAATTTCAAATTTTAAATTAGAAAATGAGTGCCCGCGCCCATAATTAACTTACCAAGTTCCCCCCATAGGTATTCAACATAATGAGTTTATCACAATGAGTTTGATCACAGAACGATGTGACCATTTGTGCTTTTCTTAAAATTTTGATCAGTGGCCATGATCATGGGACGACACTAGTTTACCCGGGTTCGTCTCGAAAAATTAGTGTCCCAGGGGTTGAGGGTAAGTACAGTTTGAATAGTTGCCTAGCAATCTTGAGGAATGTTTGGGAGCTACAGACCGCCAAGGGGAACAATTTCTAGTAGTCATGTTCATCATATGATTTCTGAGCATCGAAGGTTTCGAGAATTGCATTCATTCTTCTCTCGAGGCTGAAGGGTAAGTTCCATCAGTTTTTTTAATGAAATAAAATCTATGAACAATCATAGACCTTGGGATTTATGGGATTTTAGCTATAATTTTTATAGTCATTCAGATATATGTAGTATCCACCAGCTCTCTTAAATTTTGCATAGAAAGATGTCCAAATAGCGATTTCTTGTTGATATATTTGCAGAAAGACAAGAACCTCATATTGATCGATGCAAGGGAGTACTCAACCAGTCTCAAGTTTCGTGCGAAAGAACTGGAGAAGAGGAATAAGTCATTCCATGCATAGGGATCTTTAGACTAGGTATTTGTCTATTTATTATTTTCTTCTATTATGTTTGTTGCAGAATCATGGTGACATAGCATGATGGATTTCTATTGGTTAAATCTTGTAGTACCACTAATTATAACTTAGAATTTGGTTACAGATAAACATTTCTCAATTGGCAGGGGGGAGAAATAATTTGATATCATCCCTTATGTGGCAGGATCCATACCCTTGGAGAATTTCATATGGGAAAGAAGAGTTGTTGGGAAAGTCTAGCAGGGCATAACAAGCAAAGATGGAAAGAACAAGCCAAAGAGACTGGATGCTAAGAATTTACCACTGGGGTTTAAAAAAATCCTACATTGCTAGCCTTACTATTGTATTGTCCCAATGAAAACATTATAAGACCTATTTCATTATAATCTATGTTTGCAGCAGATTGGCGGGACAAGAAACTTTTCAATGTTATTTTATAATCCATTATTTTCTTGTTGATTGTTCTTCAATGCACCAAACTAACCGACTTTCATTCCAACAAACAATTATATGGACAAGTTTTTTGATTGAAGATTATTAGACAAGGAGTGTCTCAAATGAGCAGATTCAAATTTTTGCCTTCGTTGGGAGAGTTTGGCACAACTCGAATTCGGTCTCAACGGGTAACTGATTTAAACGTTTCAAAAAATATGCAACCACAAATTCAAGGGAAAAGTTCTGCATGCAAATGATGGATAGTCCTCTGTTATATTGGACTTGAAAATGTGGTGGATTCTCCCAAACTTGACATAATGCTCCCTTGAAGGGTTGAGTTTATTGCAAACATGTCTTCTCTAATGACCAACAGATGATCAGTCAACTGCTTGTGATAATGAATTTTACTATTTTGGCATCTCCAAACATTAACGATGTAGCATTTTTTTGGTGGTCATGAGAATATTTCAAAGAATTCCATCTCTCGAGAGAATGCTTGGCCTTTCAATACTTTTTATTCTTCCAATGACAGAACATCCAAATCCAGTGGTTTCAAAATAATGTTTCAGATATGATGTGTAATCTGTGGATGGACAATTATCTTTAAAGAATCTATCCTCGTCATGACTAGTGGTAAAAAAACGTTTTTCCTTTACATCCCAATGATGAAAACAAAGAGATTGATAGTATTTCAGGACCTTGAATTAACACCATGGAAAATTCTTAAATATGAAGAGCTATGCAAAGTCAGTTTCTCAAATAGTAGTAGGGGTTGACACAACATTTCCTTAAAGACCTCTACATGCAAGTTTAGATCTTATGATTAATGTCTATACTTACATTTATAATCATTGTTGTCATAAATTTGTTAGCCATGAGTATCACCAATGTTAAGGTGTTGTGATGCAGGAGCATCGCTCACTCATCAAGTGAGCCAGCACATCAAGCAGAAAAGACATCTGGACAGCGCCAGCACCAAAATTTTGAAACACCTTGAAATTATTGCACAAGACATTTATGTATTGATTTGATGAAGTGCACTTGTATTGTAAATGGACCTTGAGCACATAAGCTCACGTCCTTAGTAGCTGAGGCATTTAATAGAATTGATGTAAAGATAGGTAGGAATTAATTATAGATTTCATAGTTGTAGAATTCGAGAGGGAAAACGAAATATAGGCACCCTCCTTTGTACATTGTATTATTATTCTGGGTTATCAAGCATTCAGAAGAGAAGAACAGAGTAGAGAACCAGTGAAGAACACCCATGTACAGATTGAATTAATAGAAAAGAGTCTTTGATTCAACTCCATGGATTGTGTTGTTTCTCTGTGTTGATATTATGCTCATGGATGTTTGTTTTCTTGTATGCATTTGATTTTGAATATGCTGTGCATGTGATTTCAGAGGTTTAACTTAAGCTTGTGAGAGAGGAGAATGAGTTTCAATTGTTTCTTTGTTCGAGCCAGGAGATTCCTACATAGAGTGCAGTTGAATTCATCCGCGTAGAGTGCGTTGATGGGGCTCAACAGTCAAACTCTCATTCTCGCTCACCCAGAAGTAGATTGGGTTGGTAGAGCCATGAAGGAGAAGTGCAGGCCAACTTTGAAGTCTCAGCAGTTAGACTGAGCACAAGAAAACCGTGATCATTGTGGTTGCAAACACACAGGATCTGGAAAACTCAACATCTCGAGAGTTGTTGAGATCGAGCACAAGAGTGTGTGCAGAGTCCCTGAAGGAGCGAATTGACAAATCTCAGGAGGGATAGCTCCTTTATAAATACTGTGGGAATAGACCCAGGAGAGGCTTGAGCAGAAAGAAGCTTCGAAGCAGGAGAAATCTCCAAGGAGGAGAATCGACGGACAAGATTCGCGGAGGAGATCTCGCGAAATCCCGTCAACCGTCAGATTGTGGAGAAGTGCGAGGGGTTTAACCCTTAGGCTCAGGAGGAAGGATCAAATCCATCGGGATTCGGCCTTCGGCGTTTGTGGAGGAAAGATTTTCATACCTCTTGAAATCGTGAGTAGCGATTTCCCGAATTAATCGGAGCCGTTGAATTGTCACAAGACAGGTGGCGCGAGATCCCGGGAAGTCGGGATTTGGCATTCGGGGTTTTACGTTGCAAAGGAATTTCGACCTGAGAAATTGCGATCCCGCGATTCCTGATAGGGAGGAGAGAGGAAGGTGACGTGGCGAGAGGAGATCGCGCACGTGCCATTAGATTTCGGGTTCGGGGATTCAAAGTGTATGCAAATCGAGACCGTGGATTCACCGATTTCCCGATAGGAGAATTTCCGAAAGGGCGGTAGAGTTGACCGTTGACCCATCAGAGTTCGGGGTTTTGATTTGCATGTGAACAGTACCGTGAGGTTTGCGATATCGTGAAACCCGATCTCCCGATACACGAAGAGGAGATCGCTGATAGGAGGTACCTGTGGGTGAAAAATTCAGAATTAGAGGAGTGTTTAGCTATTCGGGCCAGAGGCAAAGAAGGTCTTGGTGAGAGCAGGTTGGACAGCGAGGGTTCAGGATGACTGTGCACCAAGTGGTATCAGAGATGGATTTGACTCTCTGTTTTCTGTAGCAGAGAAGGAGAAGAGGAGACACCATGCCACCCAGAAGAGAAAGGCAGTCGCCTGAACGAGAAGACAGGGACGCTCGAAGAAGGGGTAGGCCGGCAGGAAACCCAGAGATAGAGCGACAGATGAGAGATCTCCGAGCAAGGCTTGAGGAGATGGAGACTGCGTAGAGACACGGAGCTGGTGCTGGAGATCTTAGTGACTCCGAGGTCGAAGAGGAAGATGGACATGTAAAAGAAGTCGCAGCAGAAGATGCTTCAATCGAGCGGTTGATCAGATCCATTTCTAGAATGATCTCAAAGACCCGGATGGACATACCAGTCTACGAGGGAAGCCTGGATGCGGAAGAGTTGTTGGATTGGATCCGAGCACTCAACACCTACTTCGATTATGAGGATATCAAGGAGGACAAGAAGATAAGGCATGCTGTTACCAAGTTGAAAGGACATGCAGCCTTATGGTGGGATGAGTTGCAGGCCGATAGGCGCTGCAAAGGAAAACAGAAAATTAAAAGCTAGGATCGGATGATCGCGAAGATGAAAGAGAAGTTCATGAAGAGGGATTACCAGATCACTCTGTTCAGGAACATGTAGAACCTAAGGCAGAAACTGATGACAGTCAGGGAATACACTGAGGAATTCTACCGACTGAATATCAGAGCAGGTCATCGGGAGAGCGATGATGAAAAGGTGGCAAGATACTTGAATGGGCTGAGGTATGACATTCAGGATGAGTTAAGCATGGTTACCATCTGAACAGTTGAGGATGCGTACCAAATGGCTCTAAAATCCGAGGAGAATCTGAGCCGCAAGTAGGGACAGTGAGGGCAAGGCAGAAGCCAACCCAGAGGCAAGGCAGTTGCCCAAGAGAGAACACAGAAGCCCAGGGAGGAATGGCAGAGACATTAGGGTAAGGTTGAGAGAGGTGGAACCTCACAACCAAGGCAGCAATATGCTGAGCCGAGGAGGCAGCATACAGAGCAGGGTGGCGGATATCCTGACGCCAATGCTATTCCTAGTACCCGCGGTAGAGGAAGAGGCCGAGGAGGAATCATCACGTGTTTTACATGTGGAAAGGACGGACATAAAGTTGTTTACTGTCCAGATAGTAAAATGGACAGAAATGAAGCTCACATCACTGAAGCATAGAAGCGTGATGCTGAGACAGAAGATGTAGATAGCGGAAGATCGCTCGGAATGCATAAAGTTCTCTTAGCACCCGAGAAAGAGGTGGAGAGCGCAGTGCAAAGGAGCAGACTGTTCAGGACGGCTTGCACAGCCAAGGACAGGAAATGCAAGGTCATCGTGGACAATGGGAGCACCGACAATCTCGTTTCAACCGAGATGGTGGAAAAGCTGGAGCTGGAAACAACTAAGCACCCGAGTCCATATAAAGTCTCGTGGTTATAGAAAGGATACCGGGTAAGTGTCACTAAACAATGCTTGGTTAAATTTAAAATTGGGAATTACCATGATGAGATTTTGTGTGATGTCATTCCCATGGATGTGTGTCATATATTTCTGGGTAGACCATGGCAGTATGACAGGAATGTTGTTCATGACGGGAGGATGAACACATACACATTGGAGAAGGATGGGAGGTTACATAAGTTGCTTCTGATAAAAGATAAAGAAGTGAAGCCGGAAGTGAGTAATACAATACTTCTCATGAGTGGGAAGGAGCTTCTCACAGAGATGGAGAATAATGAAGATACACAATTCTTTGTTGTCAGGAAGCCGAGAATTGTCCTGACAAGCACAAGAGTGGACGACTTGCTAGAAGAGATTCAGGAACTGATGGGAGAGTTCGCTGATATCATCATGGACGAACTACCTCGTTCGTTGCCACCGATGCGGAGTGTGAGTCATCACATCGACCTCATACTTGGAGCCAGCTTGCCTAATAAAGCCGCGTATAGGTTGACACCTTAGGAGAACGAGGAGGTCAAAAGGCAGGTACAGGATCTGCTGGATAAAGGACTGGTCAGGGAGAGTCTGAGTCTGTGTGTTGTTCCGACAGTACTAAGTCCGAAGAAGGATGGATGCTGGAGGATGTGTACAGACTCCAGGGCGATAAACAAAATCACCATCAGGTACAGATTTCCACTGCCACGAATGGACGATCTGATGGATTTCCTGAGTGGGGCAAACTACTTTTCGAAGATTGATCTCAAGAGCGGATATCACCAGATTCGCATGATAGAGGGAGATGAGTGGAAGACAACATTCAAGACAAACGAGGGTTTGTACAAATGGCTGGTC
The DNA here is from genome assembly GCA_032191745.1 of Picea mariana. Taxonomy (NCBI): domain Eukaryota; kingdom Viridiplantae; phylum Streptophyta; class Pinopsida; order Pinales; family Pinaceae; genus Picea; species Picea mariana. The sequence goes on from JASDQU010739861.1 coordinate 113,882, forward strand.
ATGCTGTTTGGTTTGACAAACGTGCCGAGCACATTCATGTGGCTGATGAATGAAGTCCTACGGGAATTCATCGAAAAATTTGTGGTCGTGTATCTAGATGATATACTGATTTTCAGCAAGACCAAGGCTGAACATTTGAAACATTTGGCCATTGTAATGAGAAGGCTACAGCAGGAGAAGCTGTTGATCAATTTGAAGAAGTGCTCATTCATGCAGACATAACTCATCTATTTGGGTTTTGTAATCTCGGTGAATGAATTGAAGATGGATCCTGAGAAGGTAGAAGTGATCAGGAATTGGCCATCACCGAGAAATGTTTTCGAGGTGAGAAGATTCCATGGACTGGATAGTTTCTACAGGAAGTTCATCAGAAACTTTAGTGGAATTAGTGCAGCAATGATGGACACCATGAAGAAACGACATAAAGTTTTTCACTAGACAGCAGAGGCCGAGAGTAGCTTCAAACTGTTGAAGCGAAAGATCACAGAGCAACCAATTCTAGTGTTGCCTGATTTTCAGAAAACCTTCCAAGTGAAGTGTGACGCAAGTGGATATGCTGTAGGAGGGGTCTTAAGTCAGGATGACAGACCTATTGCATATTTCAACAAGAAGCTGGATGAGGCGAAATTAAAATACTCCACATATGATAAAGAGTTTTATGCCATTATACAGGCATTGAAGAAGTGGAGGCATTACTTGATATCCAAAGAGTTTATGCTGTACAGTGACAATCATGCATTGCAGTTCGTGAGTCAATAGGATAAGTTGAACCAGAAGCATGCAAAATGGGTAGAGTACATGAAAAATTTCACATTTGTTATAAAGCACATTTCAGGAACTGCTAACAAAGTGGTTGATGCTTTGAGCAGGAAATGTTTGTTGCTACAGGAGTTCAGAGTCAAAACATTGGGTTTTGAGAATCTGAAGGATATGTATGCAGGTGATGCAGATTTCGGGGAAGCATACGAAGCAGTCGAGAACCCAGTTCTCAGAGATAGAACTCCATGGATAGATTATATGATCCGGGATGGATTTTTGTTTAAAGGAAATCAATTATGCATTCCGAATTGCTCCATGAGGGACAATCTGCTGAAAGAGAAACACAACGGGGATTTAGCAGGTCATTTTTGGCATGATAAAACATTCTCCAAGCTAAGCGAATCATATTATTGGTCAGGCATGCGTGCAGATGTGAAAATGTTTGTTGACAGGTGCAGAATATGGCAGCACGTGAAGGGCCGAAAGCAGAACGCTGGATACTATCAGCCGTTGCCCATACCTGAAAGGCCATGGGAGGCGATCAGTATGGATTTTGTTCTGGAATTGCCGAGAACGCAAAGGGGAGTTGATTCCATCTTCGTGGTGGTATATAGGTTTTCAAAGATGGTACATTTTATTCCGTGTCAGAAAACCAGCGATGTGACACACATCGCGAACTTGTTTTTTAAGGAAATCGTCAGACTGCATGGATTGCCGAGAAGCATAGTCTCAGACAGGGATACAAAATTCACAGGTCATTTTTGGAGGATGCTATGGAAAAAGCTAGGAAATAATTTGGCATTTAGTTCGGCTTACCATCCGCAGACAGACGGATAGACCAAAGTGGTCAATAGAAGTCTGGGAGACTTACTAAGAGGCTTAGTGATGGAGCATCACAGTAGTTGGGACCAAATATTACCACAGGCAGAATTTGCATACAATGATTCGGTGAATCGGAGTACAGGGAAAAGTCCATTCCAGATTTTGTATGGAACCCAGCCGAGGGGAGTTTCTGAGCTCAGGGAGTCAGAACAGGCTGAGACTAGCAGCGCTCGTGCATAAGAGTTCGCTGAAGCGATGCAGGAACTTCACACGAAGGTGAAGCAGCGACTGCAGATGTCCAATCAGGAGTATAAGTGCAGAGCCGATCAGCAAAAGAGACAACTTTAGTTTGAAGTTGGTGATCTTGTTCTATCACACCTGAGGAAAGAAAGGTTCCCAAGGGGAACGTATAACAAGCTCAAGATGAAAAAGATTGGGCCATGCAAAGTTCTGAGAAAATTTGGCGAGAATGCGTATGAAATTGAATTGTCGGATGGCATCGGGATATCTCTGATTTTTAATATTTCGGATTTATACCCATACAGGCCTGGAGAAGAAGAGGCTGGAACTGAGGAACCAGTGATGCAGTGGAAAAAGCAATTACCAGTTGCAGAGAAACCGCAGATGGAATTCATACTAGACAAGCGAACAGGTAAGAAAACCAGGCGAAAGCAGTATTTTGAGTACCTGGTGAAATGGAAGAATCACCCAGTAGAGGATGCTAGCTGGGAGACAGAAGCAGTTATCCAGAAGCATGGAAAGACCGTGTAGGAGCTCATGGACAGGAGCCCATGAATATTTTCAAGCCGAGGAGTATGATGCAAGAGCATCGCTCACTCATCAAGCGAGCCAACACATCAAGCAGAAAAGACAGCTGGACAACGCCAGCACCAAAATTTTGAAACACCTTGAAATTATTTCGCAGGACATTTATGTATTGATTTGATGAAGCACACTTGTATTGTAAATGGACCTTGAGCAGATAAGCTCACGTCCTTAGTAGCTGAGGCATTTAATAGAATTGATGTAAAGATAGGTAGGAATTAATTATAGATTTGATAGTTGTAGAATTCGAGAGGGCAAACGAAATATAGGCACCCTCCTTTGTACATTGTATTATTATTCTGGGTTATCAAGCATTCAGAAGAGAAGAACAGAGCAGAGAACCGGTGAAGAACACCCATGTACAGATTAAATTAATAGAAAAGAGTCTTTGATTCAACTCCATGGATTGTGTTGTTTCTCTGTGTTGATATTATGCTCATGGATGTTTGTTTTCTTGTATGCATTTGCTTTTTAATATGTTGTGCATGTGATTTCAGAGGTTTAACTGAAGCTTGTGAGAGAGGAGAATGAGTTTCAATTGTTTCTCTGTTCAAGCCAGGAGATTCCTACATAGAGTGCAGTTGAATTCATCCGTGTAGAGTGCATTGATGGGGCTCAACAGTTAAACTCTCATTCTCTCTCACCCAGAAGTAGATTGGGTTGGTAGAGCCGTGCAGGAGAAGTGCAGGCCGACTTTGAAGTCTCAGCAGTTAGACTAAGCACAGGAAAACCATGATCACTGTGGTTGCAAACACACAGGATCTGGAAAACTCAACATCTCGAGAGTTGTTGAGATCGAGCACAAGAGTGTGTGTAGAGTCCCTGAAGGAGCGAATTGTCAAAGCTCAGGAGGGATAGTTCCTTTATAAATACTGTGGGAACAGACCTAGGAGAGGCTTGAGCAGGAAGAAGCTTCGAAGCAGGAGAAATCTCGAAAGAGGAGAATCGACGGACAGGATTCGCGGAGGAGATCCCGCGAAATCCCGTCAACCGTCAGATCGTGGAGAAGAGCGAGGGGTTTAACCCTTAGGCTCAGGAGGAAGGATCAAATCCATCGGGATTCAGCCTTCGGCGTTTGTGGAGGCAAGAGTTTCATACCTCTTGAAATAGCGAGTAGCGATTTCCCGAATTAATCAAAGCCATTGAATTGTCACAAGACAGGTGGCGCGAGATCCCGGGAAGTCGGGATTCGACATTCGGGGTTTTACGTTGCAAAGGGATTTCGACCGGAGAAATCGTGATCCCGCGATTACCGATAGGGAGGACAGAGAAAGGTGACGTGGCGAGAGGAGATCGCGCACGTGCCATCGGAGTTCGGGTTCGGGGATTCAAAGTGTATGCAAATCGCGACCGCGGATTCACCGATTTCCCGATAGGAGAATTTCCGAAAGGGCGGCAGAGTTGACCGTTGACCCATCGGAGTTCAGGGTTTTGATTTGCATGTGAACAGTACCGTGAGGTTCGCGATATCGTGAAACCCGATCTCCCGATACGCGAAGAGGAGATCGCTGACAGGAGGTACCTGTGGGTGAAAAATTCAGAATTAGAGGAGTGTTTAGCTCTTCGGGCCAGAGGCGAAGAAGGTCCTGGTGAGAGAAGGTCGGACGGCGAGGGGTCAGAACGACTGTGCACCATGTTGTTAGCCATGATTAGCATAGTTCGAACACACATAGTCTTTGAATCTTTTCCATTCAAGTAGATGAAGTGAATGGGTTAAGTACATAATCATATCATGACATTATAATACAATGTCTAAGCGGTAGCATAGTCATAGTTTTTTAAGTTTTTTGTTCGAAGGAAATGAAATAGTGATACAAGTGGAGAAATCATATAAAATTATCATGTTTAGTGGATTTTTTGAAAGGTTTAAAATCTAATTTGTTTTTTATTATAGAGATTTATAAATATTAAGAACGATCTTAATTATTAATGTTTTTATGATAGAGATTGATAAATATTAAGAATGATCGTAAGTGTTAGAGTGTATTAACTATTCGATATGGTTTTTGATGTCATCATATTATTCCCTAAAATAATTAAAACTTAAGTCATTTATTATAAATTATTGCATCTTTTTATTAAGTATTAAGATTAAAAAAATTAAAAAAATAAACTTACAAATGTTGTATGAGACTAAAATAATGAGGAAATTTTACATTAATATAAAAACTTGAAAAGTAAACTTTGAGACAAGTAATGATGAAGTTATACAATAAAACCTAAATTATAGTATTATTACATCACATCGAAATATTAAATTAATAAATAATTCTTCATTTTGTTACTTACAAGAAGTAAAATTGTTTTGTATTGATAATTTGATAAGGAAAACATATATTGATCTCCACATAGAGATATAGAATGAATGCATGCAAACTTTAATCTTAAATGTAAAAACTTTAAACCAATGCCAACAAATCCACTTTGCAAACTTGTTCATAACTTTTAATTTGAAACTAATTATCATTATTTCAACTTAGTTCCAATATATAAGAAAAAATAAACAATTATAATAATTTGTTTATAATTTGCAATTCATAAGATGTTAGGCCCTTAAAATCCTAAAGCAAAAACAATCTCCAAAATAATAATTCGAGTTTCATTTAAATTTTTGACTTTTGGAAGGCTTCCCTTGTATGTTAGGAACATTAGGGTAGAGTGATTTATGTTCCATTTATGTTTCCAGAAAGAGTCATCGTAGAATCCCTACAATAATTCATTGCCACTTGTGACTACCTTAGAAGAAGACATTGCCACATGTGACTACCTTAGAAGAAGACATTGCCACATGTGACTACCTAACAAATCTATAGTTGTAAATGTTCAAGGAAAATGTTTTAAGAAAAACAAATTCCAAGCAAAAACATAACCTAGAGCATACTAAAATCTAAATGCATGTCTACATTAGTTTATTATAGTGGTAGATAGATACAACCCTTAAATTTATGAATGATCAACATGTAACAATCTCCCAAATATAATGTTAATATAGCAACAAGGGATTTTTTGGAACAATCTATTACCATCACAAGTGAAAATTAAAAAACAGGATATATGGCATAAGGAAGTAACACAATTTCTCAAGTTGTTAACTTGATTGTTATCAAGTGAAAGAACTTACAATGCTCAAACCCATGTTCAAAACCCCTTGGAGACTGCTTAAGACATGTTGTATTGATGCAACCAATAGAGGTGACTACTTGAAAAAATATATACCCTTAAGTGGTGGGACCTAAGCCAAAGGTAGAGAACACTTCATTATCAAGGGGCCATTCACCAATGGAAAATGGAAATATTCTAAAGTTTCAAACATGCAATGTTTCTAGGAACAATTTCATTGAAGTCTATATGAAAAGGTGCTTTGGACAATGAGATGTCTAGAATCTTAAACCATTAAGCTTGTTAGATAGTTCCTTCCTTCAAGAATTATATGCTTAGAGAACTCTTTTCCAAGATTTTTAAATGTTTGTTTATATGGTTTCTTCATGGCATTTATTTTATTGGTAGATTTTCCATGAGAAAAATATTTTCAAAATTGTCTTAAATGCAATAAGAAAAAATCATCATTAGGCACTTTATGAAAGGATAAAACACTTATATAGAATCAACCTAAGACCATGATTTGAAGGTAGAAGATGTTTGATGCAAGAAATCATTACCATCAACAATGTATGTGAATAGTTCTAAATTGTCACAATTACACATCAAGTACAAGTACCTACGATCATGGCTTGGGGGTAGGATGACATCGCTAATGTGGAGAAATCCTAAGCATCAACACATATCTTCAAGAAGTTTTATCGGATGCTATTTTGTATGAATACAAAAATAAAATGAAAAAGGATAAAAAAACAACCTAATTGAAAGTTGAAACTATATCCTTGGATGTTTTGAAAAAGAACCATCAGATGTTTGTCGTTTAGTAGGAATCCCTAGAAGAAGTTGTTTCCACATTTGACTACCTAACTAATCTATACTATAAAATGTTTAAGGAAAAATGTTTTGAAGAAAAAATTCTATAAAATAAGCCCAAGATGACAAGAAAAAACATAACCTAAAACATACTAAAATCGAAATGTTGGAAGATTGGTTGTTGTCATTGATGTCAACCCTAGTCATGGGTTTTGGACCAGAAGATTGATGAATTTATTTGGACATGAAGGAAAATGAAAATGAAGATACAACACCCATGGATGGATAGTATACATCATGCTCTTTCCGGTGGTATGTGGCACGTCACGTGGATCCTC